>CM055268.1:115953816-115991196 GCA_029237695.1 Conchocele bisecta | reverse complement strand
GGTCACCAACTTAGCACATTCATACATGCATTCCTCATGTGAATAGCTATCATGCTGTTGAAAATCACCAGCTTAGTGCGTTCATAAACTAAGTTTGGAGGGTTAAATTTTGTTTTACTTCTGTTTTCAGGGAGCGCATTGATATTTCATACATGCATTCATCTTAATATACTATATCATGCTATAGCAAATCCACGACCAACCTTGCACCACTGACCTCAATGTCAAGGTCCACCGCACACCCCTTAACCCAAGGTCAAGTTATATAATATTCATGTTTTTTATACAACTGTGCCAAGTTTGAGTGAAGGCTGCCAACAGGCGAGCTTCGTTGTCTTCTGACAACTCTTGTTGTGAGATTTATCAGGTGAACGATATAGGGCCATCATGGCCCTCTTGTTTTAAATTGACTCTGAAACCTGGTAAGATAGCTTATAAATGAATTAAATAAGAAAACGAAAGTTAGATTTCGAAAATCGGTCCACAACTAAAATATGATTGAACGTGTTTAGTTCGTCGGTGTACGTATATTTATTAAAGTATATCATAATTCTACGAAACTCAATGTTAGCTGCGGTTGATTTTGACATCTTGGAAAATGATGCATGCTATGCTGTCTCGCCGGTACGGTTTCGCGTCAGAATTTCAAGTATATTTCAGACATTTGTAGCGAAAATTTGAGGTGGTCATCACGCCACATTGGAATCATTTTCAGGAAATGGTGTGGTGTTACAAATGATAGAACAAGTCATAGCAAAGCCTCTGTGCCTCATATTTTCATGAACACAATTCCAACAATTCAGTCGTGTTGAACTTGTTGGCCAAAGATAGGTGGGTGGGGTAACATTCTAAAAAAATAAATATACACAGCTGATGTGGTTACAGCATTTTTATTGTGGCGTGGGATTTGTACTTCATTTTCGAGTATTTTTCAATATTTGTAGCAAGAGCCTCCTTAACTGATTGCGAGAGGCGGTGCTTTTTACAATTCACCCACCGCCCTAACAAAAGCGGTAAAAGTTGGCTATTTTCAACCGTCCCATGATGCCTGAACGCCGTGCTACAAATTTATGAGATTGGAATGGGACTTTACTTACTCAAATCCAGAGATCACTTTCATTTATAATCATTTGTGTATGTGTTATTTTTGGTATCAATTGATTTATATTGATACATATCTGCTGTTAAATTAATCAACAGAGCTTTGTCTTATATGTATGTGCTGCTAAAAGTAAAAACAAAATATTATAAGTTCAATTCCGATTTACCCATCGAGGCACACAGAATGGCAGGGGTACCTGGTCAATTCGTACCCACACCATTTCGTCCCTATACCATTTCGTACCAGATTTGGTAACTTCGTACCCAGTTTTAATATTTGTACATTCGCACCCATATATCATCAATATTAATTGCATATGTAACATATGAATTGCATATGAAAATATGAAAATTTCATATGCAATTCATATGAAAACTTTTCATATGAATTGCATATGTAACACATGAAGTTCACATAACAATTTCACATGAATTTAATATGAAAATGTTTCATATGAAATTCATATGCAAATTATTCATATGAAAAGCATATGAAAAGTTTTCATATGAAATTCATATTAAATTCATACCAGCTTTTTTTATATGAATTTCATATGCAATTCAAATGTTTTTCATATGTTTTACATATGAACATCATATGATTTTTTTATATGAATTGCATATGTGGCACATTTTGCTGTGTACAATACTTTCACCCTTAGTCACTGCTCACTCACGACATATAAGTTACGGCAAAATGGATTAAATGGTTGTATCTTACACTGGATCGAAAACTACTTGTCGGATAGGAAACAGTCTGTATCAATACGGTCTACAACCTCAGATACCAAGTTAATAACTGCTGGCGTACCGCAAGGCTCGGTGCTCGGTCCTTTACTATTTCTAATATATGTCAACGATATAACTGACCATCTACTAAGTATTGTTCGATTATTTGCTGATGACAGTTCTCTATCATTTTCCACAACAAATACTGACTGATGACCTAGAAGGCATAATAAATTATGACCTACTAACTATTGCTGACTGGGCTAAACAATGGTTGGTCAGTTTCAATCCTAACAAGACTGAAGCGATGCTTTTAACCCTAAGACTACTCGATCGACCTGTAAACCTAATCTTTCAAAACACGCCTATAACCTTTGTCGACGACCATAAACATCTCGGTGTAACGCTGAGCAATAACGGGAAATGGCATACACATATACAAAATATAATTAATTCGACTGCGAGAGTGTTGGGAATAATGCGAAACCTAAAATTTAAGATCAGCAGACAGTCTTTAAAACCAAATATATATACTTATATGAGACCTATACTCGAATATGCTTCGTCAGTCTGGATGGATGTACAGAATATGAAAAAGATTCATTGGAAAATAAAAAATTCAGAATGAAGCTGCGAGAATAGTAATCGGTTTAACACGGTCAGTGTCACTTGATAATTTAAGGAAGAAGTTGGATGCATTTTATCTGTTCGACGTAGTATTCAAAAGCTTTCGATCATGTACAAAGCAACCAACAATCAAGTACCTAGTTATATCTCCAACCTGATTCCTCCCACTGTTAATAACGTATCTCGTTACAACCTTAGAAAACCAATTTGATATAAATGTCCCGAATACTCGACTGGAAGTAATACAAACAATCATACCATCTGTGGTACAACTCTGGAATGAAACTGATCCTTCAATGAGAAATGTAGATAGTCTTAGACACTTTAAAACAGCATGCGCCAAACAATTATACACTCAATATGAAATACCACCATATTTACTTAGTGGGAGACAGGTTTTCGTCAGTTATGCATGCAAGACTTCGTAATAAATGTAGCAGTCTCAATTCCGATCTTTGCAATAACCATATCAGAGAAATTCCCTACTGCGAGTGTAGCGAAATTGTAGAAGACGCTGAACATTACTTCTTTGAATGCAACAAATATCATGCACAGCGTCTCATTCTACGCCAGTCACTGCAACGATTTCATAACCTGAACGCGCACATGCTTTTGAACGGCATACCTGAACAAAACAATGAAAACAATATTAATATCTTCAATTCTGTACAAAATTATATTAAAACTACAAAACGATTTGAGTAACTTCGTTGATAGATGTATGTAACGTAATCCATATCGGATGTATTCCATTCGATTTGCCAATATCATCCACAACCACCGGTTATTAATGATCACTGAAATTTATTGCAACTAGCACTAATACATTGATGGATTTGCTCATGTAGTATATGTACTTGGCGACAAAAACAACTTTTATTCTTTCTCCAAATCTCATATCTCACTACCACCTCTTCTCTACCTTTCTGTCCGTTTTCATTCCATACATTATGTAAACATATATTTATCGCTTGATAATTGGTTTGTATCCGTGTTTATATGCCTGTATACATGTATTCATGTATCGCCATTGCTGTTGAATTATTGTACTTTGTAACACTTAGGTGAGGGCTGTAACTAATGTTGAGAGAACTTGTAGCCCGAGCCTATTGTATTTATATGCAATAAACTATGTTTAAACTAAACTCACGACATTCAAATAAATATAAGATGTCCGTCACACTGCCAATAACTATAGGACTTTATATAGTTCGTGTACATTTAGAAATATATATGTGCTACTTGAATACTGAAAATTAGGACAGCTAGCATGTAAGCAAAACAAAGAATGACAACTCGCTGCCAAACTATTAGTTCTACATTAGTTCAATATCAAATCAAAACTTTGTCCAGTATATACTGGCGTTACTGCTAAAATACATCACCATGCATGTTTTCACATGTAATGTGTGCAAGATATTCATTATTGCATAACAGCATTTAATTTTAGTTCCCTTTGTTTGAGATGAGAACAAAATAATAAACTATAAATAAATATATAGTATATTACATGAAATATTAAGTCAAAGCATGCACATATATTATTTGTAACTGTCCGTGTGACAGATTAACTCATGACGCTCTAGGATGCTTTCTAGATATAAAGAAACGCTGTGTGTTTTGGCTACACAATGTGGAGCTCGACTATGAATATCATGGTGCAGATTGTATTAGAATGTGTTACGTTATGATTGATATGGCCATGCCTACCGCTAATATTTATAGCTCAGTAGAAAAGCTTTATTGTTTTATTTACAACGTTTATCGTCTCGTTCAGATTCAGGTTTAACCGAGGTTGTCATGCAAACCTTTTATATGAATATATTCCATGGTTGCTATGATATTGCCATACGATCATGTGAATAAATTTGATAGAAACACTACAATTTTTATGAGGAGAATCACATATATAGTATTGACCGTCATGCATGCTTTGTCAATTGGTCATATGCATAGGTGGATAACATTGAAACATACATCTATATGTGCTACGATGCGATAGCTCATTTGATCGAAACATGTTTAAATGATGTGTGTAACGATTTGCATGTTAAAATGAGTTTGGAACATGCTTTATAATTATTATGGCATTGCAATCAAACCGTATGCATTTAACATGTGACCTGTATTTAGACAACCACAAGTTCGTAACCTGAATACATGTATTGGTGTTAATATTCTAAATTAATACTGTTGACCAATGTACATGTTTGTACATATACAATGTTGCGTGCAGCGACATCGTTTCCATTAATCTGGTCAATAGAGCGAATCTACTTCCCACCTATCAATGTGTTCAACAGTGACAATTAAGAGAGAGACCGTACAAAGATCCGTTAGATATACGTTATGCTATGATAGATGTACCGAATCTATATATACCGACTATAATTATAAAGTAATTGAATACGTGCACTTTTGGAATAATGCATAGCTATCACTATCTAAAATTGAGATCAAGCTGCCCAAAATGAGAACCATGAACCCATGTAAAGAGGAAACGGCCGCACTACACCATGATAAACATATGGCACGTACACAGCTGTGCTCGAGGAGCCTTCAACGTGGCACAGACATGTAATCTACGACTAGCGACCTGCTTTCCCATACCAATAAAACATATACTCCCACACTAACTATTCTCCAATTAATTTACCAAGATAATAACTGTCCCAGCAGGAAAAAACAAATAAACGATAACTGCCAGGAAGAAACATGATATACAGTACGCTATCCTAGCAATGTATCTGACATATAATGGATAGTCAATATAATTGGTGTTTACGTTACTAGTACATGTGCGTTGCAAATTCAAGATTTTGACACATGAAACCATTCATTAAGTAAACATAACAATGACCCTAGACTATGCTTGTTGAAACTCGCGAACATTATAATTAATGTAAAGTTAAAATAAGACGAAATTTGTGTTATGATTAACGGAATGAAAAACAGACAGGCGAACGGACGATTGGGACTGGTATATGATTGCGGTGATTCAAGCGTATATATGGAGACTCAGCCGTAACAGTGTTATCCTATATGATGAGGATATGTTATGGTTGGTTAAGGCAAGCATATCAGGCAGGGAATGACCGATATTGGGTTATGCAAAGTATGATGTACATAATATGTTTTCCGGCCCAGCCACTGTCGTTTCGCGGCTTATCGTTATATACGAGATTTTTATTTGAAATAAGAAAGGCTACCACAGTTGTTGAATATTTGTTCTATATACGCGCAGTAGTACACTACGATAAACAATCAAATGCACAGCATATACTATGCATCACACAGGAACAGTTTGACATATTTGGGAAAAACTGTAACGTTCGTAATTTTAATTTCATTTGTTCACATAATGTTGATATATTTCACACATGTGTACGTAATTAATGGTTAAATATGATATGCACATGATATTACATATTCACACTGCTTGTGTGATGGCGAGTAAAAATAACCTTGTAATTGTGCTTACTGAGACATTTTGTACTGAATTGTCTGCCATTTTGATTGTTCTGTTATTATAGCCACCGCCACTGTATGATTTTTCCCGTGGGTTGACCACCTTAGAAATGTTGAAGGAGTCCATACTTATGAATGAAAAATTGTGACCAACCTTTGACAGCATGCACAACATGTAATAACCCTGTTGTGCCCCTTGTATTTGTCGACAATGTATACATGTATGTGGGCAATACTATAATAATGCATATTAACAAAACCAACACATGCATTGGCAAACCCGTTAATAGAGCCGGCACCGTCAGTCCGTGACTTGACCAGCTGATGAGCGAGATTAGCTTCGATGGTTTAGTACAAGACCACAAGTACGGGAGACTGTGTAACATAAAGGCGGGACTGTGACATTTTCCAATAAAATGATGTCGTGCATTCCTCCATTACAGGCGCGGCGTGTAACACGGCATTGGGCTTGGAGACTGGGGCGCTGAGGGACGACCAGTTCTACGCCACGTCCGCCAAGCCGGGCTATAATGCCAGCCAGGCCAGGCTGAACGTCGGATGTACGTAGTTACAGCAGTATCTTAATATAAGTTATTGTGATTCTACAGTCGATATGGTGTTATATTGCCCGTCTGAATATATATTCACCCGAGCCGCAGCCGAGGGGAAATCTAGTTTCAGACGGGCAATATGACTTCTTATTATATACCTTCATATTTGCCCCATTGACTTTGCATTGTTGCTACCCACCAATAAATTGCCGTATTGTACGCTGTCAATCAGTCGTATTGTCGCCGAACTGCGTTGCGAGCCTATGTCGTTAAGCGGACAACAGCTGATCGCGAATAAGGAAATGTCCCAATCCAAGGTCCATAAAACTGATATCAGCACCAAAATATGTATGTTATGAAATATAGCCTGTATGGGATGATACGATAATGTTACATACCAAATACAGTTGTTGCCGACAAAAAATCGTTTTAACTCCTAAATTAGGTTGATCCGATGTGGCCTCGTGAGTCGTGCTTCATAGTTTTTCGGGACGATTCTATGAACGTTTTGTGGAATTAACAATAATCATTGACATGGTCGGCAAATAAAACATGTGTTAAAACTTAAATAAACTTACGTGTTTAACATAAACTTTAAGTATGGCTTTTTATCCAAATTTAACGCCGGTTTTGTTGTGTCTGTAGTGATGTCAGCCATCTTGGTTTTCGTGTATTCTATCGATTCAGGTGCGCGAAATAACGTTGTCAAGTTAGTATTCATACACGCTACAATTTGCATAAACTGAAGCCATCACAGGCGCTCGGATTGTTCATCAAATATAATAGAGAGTCGCATTTCATCACACTATTGGTTTATTTAATTATTAGGATGCATGTATATAATAAATAGGTTATTGGATTTGTACGGAAATATTTTTCGGCGTACTATATTTCGGGCGAGCTGACACAATGAGGTTAAGTAAAAACAAATGTCAATGGCTTACTTTCAGCTCCACAGAGCTCTGCGCTCGGCGGTGTATGGGGGAGTATTGCAAAGTTCACCTTGCCCGACACAAAATGTGAAATGGGTATTATGAACAGCTACTCTTTGTGCTAGGGTTTTTGATATGAGAAAGAGAAGGCGAAGGACTGGCAGCGAAAACAACGGGTCCTCGAGAAGGAGTTTCGGCGTTTGGCTGCGATAGATGCCTTCTGAATTTCCTATTAGAGATACCTTTACTACTGGGTATACCCATCCAGCAACATGGCTACTATGGATGATAAGATGGACGAAATTCTTGCAGAAATGCCAGACCCAGTACTAGAAGGTCAACAATTTATCGACATAGACACCCAGGCCCCTCCGCCTGTGAAGCTCCCAACCGACGAACCATGGGCTGAGATTCTGAACGACCATGTCAGTGTGTATATCCCTCTATCTACAGCCGGCTGGGTGGCGGGATCATATGACACAGTCAGTGTGTATGTATCTACAGTCGGCTGAGTGGCGGGAACTTATGGCCCAGTCAGTGTGTATATCCCTCTATCTACAGCCGGCGGGGTGGCGAGAAAGCACGTAATACCGAGTCAGTGTGTATGTATATCCCTCTATCTACAGCCGGCTGGGTGGCGGGAACGTATGAGCCAGTCAGTGTGTACATCCCTCTATCTACAGCCGGCCGGGTGGCCAGAAGGTATGCTCCAGTCAGTGTGTATATACCTATATCTAGACCCAGTCAGTTTGTATATCCCTCCTTCTGTAGCCGGCGGGGTGTCGGGCGGGGTGGCGGGAACGTATGACCCAGTCAGTGTGTATATCCCTCTATCTACAGCCGGCGGGGTGGCGAGAAAGCATGACCCAGTCAGCGTGTATATCCCTCTATCTACAGCCGGCGGGGTGGCGGGAACTTATGACCCAGTCAATGTGTATATCCCTCTATCTACAGCCGGCGGGTTGCGGGAACGTATGACCCAGTCAATGTGTATATCCCTCTATTTACCGCCGGCGGGGTGGCGGGAACCTATGACCCAGTCAGTGTGTTCATCCCTCTATCTACAGCCAGCTGGGTGTCGGACCGTCTGATACTAGACAGTGTGTATGTCCTTCTATCTACAGGCGGCTGGGCCAGTGTGTATATCCCTCTATCTACAGCCGGCTGGGTGGCGAGAACAAATGCTCAAGTCAGTGTGTATATCTCTCTATCTACAGACGGCGGGGTGGCGAGAACGTGTGCCCTGTCTGTGTGTATATCCCTCTATCTACAGACGGCTGGGTGGCGGGAACGTATGACCCAGTCAGTTTGTATATGCCTCTATCTACAGCCGGCGGAGTGGCGAGAACGTATGACCCAGTCAGTGGGTATATCCCTCTATCTACAGCCGGCTGGGTGGCGAGAACAAATACTCAAGTCAGTGTGTATATCTCTCTATCTACAGACGGCGGGGTGGCGAGAACGTGTGCCCTGTCAGTGTATATATCCCTCTATCTACAGACGGCTGGGTGGCGGGAACGTATGACCCAGTCAGTGGGTATATCCCTCTATCTACAGCCGGCTGGGTGGCGAGAACAAATACTCAAGTCAGTGTGTATATCTCTCTATCTACAGACGGCGGGGTGGCGAGAAGTGTGCCCCTGTCAGTGTATATATCCCTCTACTACAGACGGCTGTGGCGGGAAGTATGACCCAGTCAGTTTGATATCCCTCTATCTACAGCCGGCGGAGTGGCGAGAACGTATGACCCAGTCAGTGGGTATATCCCTCTATCTACAGTCGGCGGAGTGGCGAGAACGTATGACCCAGTCAGTGGGTATATCATCTAAATGCCGGCGGGGTGTCGGGAACGTATGACCCAGTCATTGTGTATATCCCTCTATCTACAGCCAGCTGGGTGTCGGGAACGTATGGCCCGGGACGTTTTGTATTATCCCTCTATGTACAGCCAGTGGGTGCGGGACGTGATCAGTCAGTGTGTATATCCCTCTATGTACAGCCAGCTGGGTGTCGGGAACGTATGGACCCAGTCATGTGTATATCCCTCTATCTACAGCAGCTGGGTGTCGGGAACGTATGACCCAGTCTGTGTGTATATCCCTCTATCTACAGCCAGCTGGGTGTCGGGAACGTATGGACCCAGTCAGTGTGTATATCCCTCTATGTACAGCAGCTGGGTGTCGGGAACGTATGCCCAGTCAGTGTGTATACCCTCTATGTACAGCCAGCTGGGTGTGCGGGACGTATGACCAGTCAGTGTGTATATCCCTCTATCTACAGCCAGCTGGGTGTCGGGAACGTATGGACCCAGTCAGTGTGTATATCCTCTATACTACAGCCAGCTGGGTGTCTGGAACGTATGGCCCAGTCAGTGTGTATATCCCTCTATCTACAGCCAGCTGGGTGTCGGGAACGTATGACCCAGTCAGTGTGTATATCCTCTATGTACGCCAGCTCTGTGGGTGTCTGGAACGTATGACCCAGTCAGTGTATATATCATCTATCGTACCAGCCAGGGTGTATATCCCTCTACTACAGCCACGGGTGTCGGGAACGTATGACACCCAGTCAGTGTGTATATCCCATCCCTCTATCTACAGCCAGCTGGGTGTCGGGAACGTATGACCCAGTCAGTGTTATATTCCCTCCCTCTATAGCAGCCAGCTGGGTGTCGGGAACGTATGACCCAGTCAGTGTGTATCCCTCTATCTACAGCCAGCTGGGTGTCGGGAACGTATGACCCAGTCAGTGTGTATATCCCTCTATGTCACAGCCGGCTGGGTGGCGGGAACGTATTACCCAGTCAGTGGGTATATCCCCCTATCTACAGCCGGGCGGGTGGGTCGGGACAGTATGATCCAGTCAATGGGTATATTAACTATATCTACAGTCGGCGGGTGTCGGGAACGTCTGACCCTGTCATGTGTATATCCCTCTATCTACAGCCAGCTGGGTGTCGGGAAACGTATGACCCAGTCAGTGTGTATATCCCTCTGTCTACAGCCAGCTGGGTGTCGGGAACGTATGACCCAGTCAGTGTGTATATCCCTCTATCTACAGCCAGCTGGGTTGTCGGGAACGTATGACCCTGTCAGTGTGTATATCCCTCTATCTACAGCCAGCTGGGTGTCGGGAACGTATGACCAGTCAATGTGTATATCCCTCTATCTACAGCCGGCTGAGTGGCGGGAACGTAAGACACAGTCAATGTGTATGTCCCTCTATCTACAGCCGGTGGGGTGGTGGGAACGCATGGCCCAGTCAGTGTGTATGTCCCTCTATCTACAGCCGGTGGGGTGGTGGGAACGCATGGCCCAGTCAGTGTGTATGTCCCTCTATCTACAGCCGGCGGGGTGGCGAGAACGTATGTCCCAGTCAGTGTGTATATCCCTCTATGTACAGCCGGCGGGGTGGTGAGAAAGTATGGCACAGTCAGTGTATATATCCCTCTATATACAGCCGGCGGGGTGGCGGGAACGTATGACACAGTCAGTGTGTATATCCCTCTATCTACAGCCGGCGGGGTGGCGGGAACGTATGACCCAGTCAGTGTGTATATCCCTCTGTCTACAGCCGGCGGGGTGGCGAGAAAGCATGACCCAGTCAGCGTGTATATCCCTCTATCTACAGCCGGCGGGGTGGCGGGAACTTATGACCCAGTCAATGTGTATATCCCTCTATCTACAGCCGGCGGGTTGCGGGAACGTATGACCCAGTCAATGTGTATATCCCTCTATTTACCGCCGGCGGGGTGGCGGGAACCTATGACCCAGTCAGTGTGTTCATCCCTCTATCTACAGCCAGCTGGGTGTCGGGACCGTCTGATCTAGACAGTGTGTATGTCCTTCTATCTACAGGCGGCTGGGCCAGTGTGTATATCCCTCTATCTACAGCCGGCTGGGTGGCGAGAACAAATGCTCAAGTCAGTGTGTATATCTCTCTATCTACAGACGGCGGGGTGGCGAGAACGTGTGCCCTGTCTGTGTGTATATCCCTCTATCTACAGACGGCTGGGTGGCGGGAACGTATGACCCAGTCAGTTTGTATATCCCTCTATCTACAGCCGGCGGAGTGGCGAGAACGTATGACCCAGTCAGTGGGTATATCCCTCTATCTACAGCCGGCTGGGTGCTGAGAACAAATGCTCAAGTCAGTGTGTATATCTCTCTATCTACAGACGGCGGGGTGGCGAGAACGTGTGCCCTGTCAGTGTGTATATCCCTCTATCTACAGACGGCTGGGTGGCGGGAACGTATGACCCAGTCAGTTTGTATATCCCTCTATCTACAGCCGGCGGAGTGGCGAGAACGTATGACCCAGTCAGTGGGTATATCCCTCTATCTACAGTCGGCGGAGTGGCGAGAACGTATGACCCAGTCAGTGGGTATATCCCTCTATCTAAAGCCGGCGGGGTGTCGGGAACGTATGACCCAGTCATTGTGTATATCCCTCTATCTACAGCCAGCTGGGTGTCGGGAACGTATGGCCCAGTCAGTGTGTATTATCCCTCTATGTACAGCCAGCTGGGTGTCGGGAACGTATGACCCAGTCAGTGTGTATATCCCTCTATGTACAGCCAGCTGGGTGTCGGGAACGTATGACCCAGTCAGTGTGTATATCCCTCTATCTACAGCCAGCTGGGTGTCGGGAACGTATGACCCAGTCAGTGTGTATATCCCTCTATCTACAGCCAGCTGGGTGTCGGGAACGTATGGCCCAGTCAGTGTGTATATCCCTCTATGTACAGCCAGCTGGGTGTCGGGAACGTATGGCCCAGTCAGTGTGTATATCCCTCTATGTACAGCCAGCTGGGTGTCGGGAACGTATGACCCAGTCAGTGTGTATATCCCTCTATCTACAGCCATCTGGGTGTCGGGAACGTATGACCCAGTCAGTGTGTATATCCCTCTATCTACAGCCAGCTGGGTGTCGGGAACGTATGGCCCAGTCAGTGTGTATATCCCTCTATCTACAGCCAGCTGGGTGTCGGGAACGTATGACCCAGTCAGTGTGTATATCCCTCTATGTACAGCCAGCTGGTGTCGGGAACGTATGACCCAGTCAGTGTGTATATCCCTCTATCTACAGCCAGCTGGGTGTCGGGAACGTATGACCCAGTCAGTGTGTATATCCCTCTATCTACAGCCAGCTGGGTGTCGGGAACGTATGACCCAGTCAGTGTGTATATCCCTCTATATACAGCCAGCTGGGTGTCGGGAACGTATGACCCAGTCAGTGTGTATATCCCTCTATCTACAGCCAGCTGGGTGTCGGGAACGTATGGCCCAGTCAGTGTGTATATCCCTCTATGTACAGCCGGCTGGGTGGCGGGAACGTATTACCCAGTCAGTGGGTATATCCCCCTATCTACAGCGGGCGGGGTGTCGGGAACGTATGATCCAGTCAATGGGTATATTCCTATATCTACAGTCGGCGGGGTGTCGGGAACGTCTGACCCTGTCAGTGTGTATATCCCTCTATCTACAGCCAGCTGGGTGTCGGGAACGTATGACCCAGTCAGTGTGTATATCCCTCTGTCTACAGCCAGCTGGATGTCGGGAACGTATGACCCAGTCAGTGTGTATATCCCTCTATCTACAGCCAGCTGGGTGTCGGGAACGTATGACCCTGTCAGTGTGTATATCCCTCTATCTACAGCCAGCTGGGTGTCGGGAACGTATGACCAGTCAATGTGTATATCCCTCTATCTACAGCCGGCTGAGTGGCGGGAACGTAAGACACAGTCAATGTGTATGTCCCTCTATCTACAGCCGGTGGGGTGGTGGGAACGCATGGCCCAGTCAGTGTGTATGTCCCTCTATCTACAGCCGGTGGGGTGGTGGGAACGCATGGCCCAGTCAGTGTGTATGTCCCTCTATCTACAGCCGGCGGGGTGGCGAGAACGTATGTCCCAGTCAGTGTGTATATCCCTCTATGTACAGCCGGCGGGGTGGTGAGAAAGATATGGCACAGTCAGTGTATATATCTATATACAGCCGGCGGGGTGGCGGGAACGTATGACACAGTCAGTGTGTATATCCCTCTATCTACAGCCGGCGGGTGGCGGGAACGTATGACCCAGTCAGTGTGTATATCCTCTATCTACAGCCGGCGGGGTTGGGGTGGCGAGAAAGCATGACCCAGTCAGCGTGTATATCCCTCTATCTACAGCCGGCGGGTGGCGGGAACTTATGACCCAGTCAATGTGTATATCCCTCTATCTACAGCCGGCGGGTTGCAGGGAAACGTATGACCAGTCAATGTGTATATCCCTCTATTTACGCCGGCGGGGTGGCGGGAACCTATGACCCAGTCAGTGTGTTCATCTCCCTATCTACAGCCAGCTGGGGTGTCGGGACCGTCTTGATCTAGACAGTGTGTAGTCCTTCTATCTACAGGCGGCTGGGCCAGTGTGTATATCCTCTATCTACAGCCGGCTGGGTTGGCGAGAACAAATGCTCAAGTCATGTGTATATCTCTCTATCTACAGACGGCGGGGTGGCGAGAAGCGTGTGCCCTGTCTGTGTGTATATCCCTCTATCTACAGACGGCTGGGTGTGGCGGAACGTATGACCCAGTCAGTTTGTATATCCCTCATCTACAGCCGGCGGAGAGTGGCGAGAACGTATGACCCAGTCAGTGTGTATATCCCTCTATCTACAGCCGGCTGGGTGGCGAGAACAAATGCTCAAGTCAGTGTGTATATCTCTCTATCTACAGACGGCTGGGGGGTGGCGAGAAACGTGTGCCCTGTCAGTGTGTATATCCCTCTATCTACAGACGGCTGGGTGGCGGGAACGTATGACCCAGTCAGTTTGTATATCCCTCTATCTACAGCCGGCGGAGTGGCGAGAACGTATGACCAGTCAGTGGGTATATCCCTCTATCTACAGTGTCTGGCGGAGTGGCGAGAACGTATGACCCAGTCAGTGGGTATATCCCTCTATCTAAAGCGGCGGGGTGTCGGGAACGTATGACCCAGTCATTGTGTATATCCTCTATCTACAGCCAGCTGGGTGTCGGGAACGTATGGCCCAGTCAGTGTGTATTATCCCTCTATGTACAGCCTAGCTGGGTGTCGGGAACGTATGACCCAGTCAGTGTGTATATCCCTCTATGTACAGCCAGCTGGGTGTCGGGAACGTATGACCCAGTCAGTGTGTATATCTATCTACAGCCAGTTGGGTGTCGGGAACGTATGACCCAGTCAGTGTGTATATCCCTCTATCTACAGCCAGCTGGGTGTCGGGAACGTATGGCCCAGTCAGTGATGTATATCCCTCTATGTACAGCCAGCTGGGTGTCTGGAACGTATGGCCCAGTCAGTGTGTATATCCCTCTATGTACAGCCAGCTGGGTGTCGGGAACGTTATGACCCAGTCAGTGTGTATATCCCTCTATCTACAGCCAGCTGGGTGTCGGGAAACGTATGACCCAGTCAGTGTGTATATCCCTCTATCTACAGCCAGCTGGGTGTCGGGAACGTATGGCCCAGTCAGTGTGTATATCCCTCTATCTACAGCCAGCTGGGTGTCGGGAACGTATGACCAGTCAGTGTGTATATCCCTCTATATACAGCCAGCTGGGTGTCGGGAACGTATGACCCAGTCAGTGTGTATATCCCTCTATCTACAGCCAGCTGGGTGTCGGGAACGTATGACCCAGTCAGTGTGTATATCTATCTACAGCCAGCTGGGTGTCGGGAACGTATGACCCAGTCAGTGTGTATATCCCTCTATATACAGCCAGCGTGGTGTCGGGAACGTATGACCCAGTCAGTGTGTATATCCCTCTATCTACAGCCAGCTGGGTGTCGGGAACGTATGGCCAGTCAGTGTGTATATCCCCTCTATGTTACAGCCGGCTGGGTGGCGGGAACGTATTACCCAGTCAGTGGGTATATCCCCCTATCTACAGCGGGCGGGGTGTCGGGAACGTATGATCCAGTCAATGGGTATATTCCTATATCTACAGTCGGCGGGGTGTCGGGAACGTCTGACCCTGTCAGTGTGTATATCCCTCTATCTACAGCCAGCTGGGTGTCGGGAACGTATGACCCAGTCAGTGTGTATATCCCTCTGTCTACAGCCAGCTGGGTGTCGGGAACGTATGACCCAGTCAGTGTGTATATCCCTCTATCTACAGCCAGCTGGGTGTCGGGAACGTATGACCCTGTCAGTGTGTATATCCTCTATCTACAGCCATCTGGGTGTCGGGAACGTATGACCAGTCAATGTGTATATCCCTCTATCTACAGCCGGCTGAGTGGCGGGAACGTAAGACACAGTCAATGTGTATGTCCCTCTATCTACAGCCGGTGGGGTGGTGGGAACGCATGGCCCAGTCAGTGTGTATGTCCCTCTATCTACAGCCGGTGGGGTGGTGGGAACGCATGGCCCAGTCAGTGTGTATGTCCCTCTATCTACAGCCGGCGGGGGGTGGCGAGAACGTATGTCCCAGTCAGTGTGTATATCCCTCTATGTACAGCCGGCGGGGTGGTGAGAAAGTATGGCACAGTCAGTGTATATATCCCTCTATATACAGCCGGCGGGGTGGCGGGAACGTATGACACAGTCAGTGTGTATATCCCTCTATCTACAGCCGGCGGGGTGGCGGGAACGTATGACCCAGTCAGTGTGTATATCCCTCTATCTACAGCCGGCGGGTGGCGGGAACGTATAACCCACTTTCTTTATCCCTCTATTTACAGCCGGCTGGGTGGCGGGTATGAACAACAAGGAGCAGTACCTTCAACTGTCGCTGGACTATATCTGGACGATCACCGCCGTCACCTTGCAGAGCTGCACCTACGGGGCATGGCGGACTAGGAACCTGCGGATAACCTCCAGGTAGCTGCCCCATTGAGTTATTATTATTCTCTAGAAGAATGTAGGCCTAACCCGAAATCAACGTGTATGAGTATTATTCAAATGAGGCATTTCTTCATCTGAAATTAATACCAGCAGGCTATTGCTAAAATATGAAGAACATCTTTAACTCGCCCATGAAAAGTTATCCGGAACATTTTCATTTTTTTCAGTAACACTCGCATCGACTTCAGTCGTGCCAAAAGTTCCTACTATTCCGAGTCTTCAAACTGAAACGTTTTCCACTCTAGCTGAATCATTAGTCTACTTATCACCCAGAAACACATAATGCGAGTGACTTCAGGACTTTCAGTACTTGATATCTTTAATATGTTGATTATACGCGTGCCATACATGGGTCAGAGTTTGTAAGATATATTGGATCAATATCTCACTACATGTACATTTGGCAACGATTTCATCATAGTCGCATTGTCTTAGCGATGCCCAATGACTGGACAAAAATAACAATGGAAATGCAGACTGCGTCAATTAATTACCGGCCAGTATGTATTAAGTTATGTATTCATCTTGTTTTCTGAAAAATGGCTAACATTTAATGAACGAATACATGCGTCATATACCATATTCGTTGTAAACACCCAACCAATTAAAATGCATTTGAAATAACTTTCAAGCAGACAGATGTGGTTGAATTCAAAATAAAAGTACCCATATATTTGTAGTAAATTAATCGTCGTCTATGTTGTCGTCGTCCGAGTCGTCCGCGTCCACACACTTAAAGGTACATATCCGCTCAGTAGGCACAAACTGTTCTTTATAGGAATTAAATAAGTGTATCATTTTGTCACTATTCCACCATGAATGTTTTGCTCCAACGTACACACGTGGAGCATAAAACTGGCGTTGTCAACTCCATCCATGTTGTGACAAGTGGGTGGGGTAACTGTATGAGAAAAACATAGTCGAATCGACACATGTGGTTGTGACTGAAGCAATGGGGCTTATGTGTTTTACGAGTACGGTAATACGAGATATATCCAAATGTCCACCAGTTCTAAAAATGACGAATGCAGATATAATCATTTAGTAATATTTATTTTACGGATATTGACTCGCGGTGGTATCAGGCTATTTTTATATGCAAGTGAGGCATGCTATTTTTTAATTAATTATATTAATTAAATGTGTCACCTGAAAAAATAATATTTTCGACAGATTACAAAGTATGATCATGATGATCATTGCACATCAAAACATAAATACAGAGAAAAAATAGAAATGTCCGTTAACATTTTAAGGAAACACGGTTATAGCCCCTGATAACAGTGTGGAAATTTACGTCGGATATAAAATGTATAAAAATGCCAATCAATACGTGTGGTAATGGTGAATGTAGTGAATGTTTATTTTGCCAGAAAATGTCTCAGTAACATGTCATGTGATTTCAACTATGTTTTGTTATACAATAATTATGTACATGATACATGATGTATTTACAAATTGAAAATAAACCATTTAGTAAAAAAAGAAAAAAAAAAAAAATGTCTCAGATGATGTCTCTGATATAAAGAACAAATTGTGCCTACTGATGGGCATGTGCCTTTCACATTAGGGGTAAATGTCCTTCACTTCTGTTTCCTTTCGAGGAAATTCCTGATAGTTCACACAATGCATTCCACCGACCGCCACGAGTCTCAAGGTCGGGGTCACAGCTTTACTGCATTTTAGTGCCTTTACAAAACGTAACATTGAGGTAAATTTCTTATAGCGAATGGTTTCTTTGACGGACCTTTTTCATATTTCACACATAACAGAATCCCAAATAAAAAGGGATTTTCGCAAATAAATCCCTTTTCCGCTCACTTTTCTGCTCTCTCGACACAGCCGATTTCCACGTTTGAGCAGTTTTGGGGTCGAAATGTGGTCAAACTCGCAAATTGGAAGCTCATCAAATTCACCTAATTTTCTGATCATTTCCAGGTTTGAGCAGTTTTGACGGAACATTGTAGGAACATTCCTACATTTGAAACTCTCCATTTACAGGTTTTCATAATTATTGAACGCAAACACAAACATATTGTTCATTAACAATTTATTTAATACATATAAAGTCGATTGTGGGAAATTTCCCACAATTGAAATACAGAATGTACAATTTAACACAAGAATTCCGCGAAATCAAATGTCTCGCCTTGTCCCGCCGCCTTGACCTCGAGCCTGGGGCAGAAATAAATTTTCACTGGCCCGAACATATTATACAATTATTGACTAGTGAGCCATAGCATATCAGATTATATTCTATGGCTCACTAGTCAATAATTGTTTTAGTATATGATAATAGTCGGTATATAGCACTTACGACCTTATGCTACTAGACAAAAATGGAAAAAGAATCTGAAAAAAACAAAACAAGAAACGAGGCAAAGCCACGAAGGCCAGGTTTTTTCCAAGCATAGACACTTGGATAACATAATTATACCCACCTTTTGTAGACTAGATGGCCGTGGCCTGCATGTCGCGCCTTGGGGAGAGGCATGGACACTAAAAAAAGAGATATAGTAGATGGAAAAACTTTAACCGAACACACGGACGGACGGGACGGACGGACGGACGTATGCCAAAAATGCCGACTATATCGCGCTTTCCGCAAGCGGGCGCGACAATGATGATAAACACTCATGTGAAGTATCAAGGTAATGGGTGAAGCAGTTGCAGAGATATAGTACACAAAACAATCAAAGTAATTTGACCTTGACATTGGGCACAGGGGCCGCACGGTTGGGTGGTAGAATGAAAATATGGATGATGATAAACACCCATGTAAAGTTTCAAGGTAATGGGCGAAGCAGTTGCAGAGATATAGTATAACGAAAAACTTTAACCAAAAAACTTTAACCAGACGTACGTTAGAAAGTTAACGTTGAAAATGGCTAAGTCAATTACGTAGAAATAATAGGTGAAGGTAAAAAAAATGGTCACATGTTGGATCGTTGTATGTGGTGGGCACCCCTTGGTTATGAAGCTGTGAAAGTTTGGTGGTCCTAGGTGGTACAGTACCAAAGAAATGGACTTAAACACGAAAACTTAACATTGTAAACGTGAAAAGTTAACATTGACTGAGCGGAAAAAATGGGTCAAGTTCAAAAAAAGGTAACATGTTGGATAGTGAGATGTGGTGGCCACCCCTTGGTTATGAAGCTGTGAAAGTTTGTTGGTCCTATGTGTTACAGTAACAAAGAAATGGACTGAAACACGAAAACTTAACATTGATTGTGGACGCCGCCCGCCCGCCTGGCTTTCGCCAATCCAATAGCCTGGATTTTTCCCCCAAACAAACCTGGCTAAAAATGGAAAAAAATGTTTTAAAAAGAAAAGTTTAAAAATTAACAAAAAAATAATGCTCGCTACTGGAGCCCAGAATTTTTATAATAGTCCTATATTTATCTACATATCATATCTGCACAGGTCCACATATTGCCACAATATTGTCAACACAGTTTACGGAAATGTAATACCCAGGTATAATAATCTACCTGTATAAATTACCTGTAATAATTTAGCTGGACATTTAGTGGTCAAGCTGGAAATTTGCACATGCTTGCACATGCACAAGTGTTCAACTGGAGAAGGCTATTGTTCTCTCTACAGGTAAGGTGTACAGAGCGCACGAGAAAACGGGTCTTCATGCATTAATGTTCAGTTTGTAGCATATAAAGTAATAGAGTTTGACCTTGACCCTGGAGCCCGGATTTTTTTTAATAGTCCTATATTCATCTACATATCATAGTAAAGGTATGAATAAAGTTTGATGACTGTAGCTGATAAGGTGTTGAAGTAATGACCGTAACACGAAAACTTAACATTGAATGATGACGCCGACACAGACACCGACACCGAGACCGACGACACCGACGCCACCGACGCCGACTCCGGAAAAGCAAAACATATGTCTCGCTTTCCGCTTCGCGGGCGAGACAAAAATAATTACAAATTGGACACTGAAATATCCAGGCAAAATAGTTGAATCTTGAAGGTCTGTACCAAATCCATCGGATATCAGAAAGAAATCTAATCTAGCTTGTTTATTACAATTTTTCTTATGCCATGTGTATACTCTTTTTTCCATATTTAGTTCCCTTCATGCATCAAATAAATTCAATTCATTCATTAAATTTAGAACTTCATCTCTGGAGTTCGGGTTATTAACATTGTCTATATTTGGGTCCAGTACTAAGTTGAAATCTCCTGCAAGTATTATGTATTCATTGATTATTGTTTCTATGTCTGATTTTAGTTCTTTATAAAAAACAGGTGACGGCAAATCAGATAAGATATCAAGGTATCAAGTAATCATCCAGAACTATGAAAATTGTCGACTTAAAATTATAAATATTCATGCATTAATAAATTCATTAAAAACCTCGTGGATAAAAAGACTAAAAGGTACACAAAATCAGTGGAAATCAGCTTATAATAATGAACTAAATAATCATGGTGGTGACTTAGTGTTTAAAAGCAATTTTAATCAATGTGATGCAAAACATATAATAAAATATTATCATTTTTAAGCCAAATTATTCTCTAATGGAGTAAAATTAATTTTAAACAGACATGCCCTCTAATTTCGAACGAAATTTTATGGCACAATACAAACATAAAACTCAACAATAACAATACCATATTCTATAGAGATTGGTACAATAAAGGTATACTATATATTAAAAACATATATGACTACAGAATAAAGGACTTCTATAAATTCCATGATTTAAAAAACTTATATAATCTACCTAATGGAGATTTTCTGCGGTTCTACACATTGATAGGTAATATTTAAAATGATTGGAAAGAAAAACTTAAAACAGAACCTATAAACACTGACGCACCTGAGTATCTAATTTAGAAAATCATATCAGCTGAAAACCCCAATAAAATATTATACAATATACAGATACAATCGATGAGATTAAACACATTAAAACACGTTGAAAAATGGGAAAATGAATTGAACGTTCAGAATATTGATTGGAAAAGTATCTTTTCGCTACCTTATAAATGTACTATAAGTACTAAACTGAGAGCATTTCAGTATAAATACCTAAAGAGAATCATTCCAAACAATTATTTTTTATTCAAATGCAAGATAAAACCATGCAACTTGTGTGCATTTTGCCATATGTCAGTGGACTCTAATAAACACGTTTTGGGAATGTTTAATCATTCAATCATTTTGGACGGATACAAATCAACTGATAAAATCAAATGTACTGGGATATAACATGAATTTAACTTACGAATACATCTCATTTTGCAATATTAACATATTATCCAAACAGAAATCTATCTTAATCAGTTTCATTATTCTATTAGCAAAATACTTTATTTTCAAATGTAAATGTTCTTCAACAATACCTACTTTAAACTCATTTAATCTCTGCCTTCTGCAAACAATTTCAATTGAAGAAACAATAGCAATTATGAAAAACAAACATGAACAGTTTAAGTCAAAATGGAATGGCTATTATAACTAAACTATATAAGTAACATAGTGCATATTATAATAAGTTTGCCGAATATTACCTTATTGTTTTTCTTCCACAGTGATCATATTAAGCCCAATAACTGCCCTATAATATACCCGTATCCCAATATATATGTGTGTGTACGTGTATATATATGTATGTATATATATGTATGTATGTTTGTGTATATATATATATACACATATAACACCCTATACTATACTATAATAAACTCATTGTTGCCCTCATATATACTGGTACACTCCTGCATGTCATTTATCGTGCCGATAAGGCGGTACTCTGACAATAATTTAACATATATATGTTTTTTGTCAGAATATAGTCAGATCGGTTGAATACTTGTACAACTGAATTGTAATTGTATAATGCATGTATGTATATGTGTATATTATGTGTAACAAAGAGAAATAAAAAAGGAAATTACAAAAAACAGGTGAATCATTGTTTGGTCCTATGGTAATTAAGGTTGTGCGGCGGTCACTTATTGTCACGTCTAATTTATTTCCAATATGATCCGTTATTGTATTATGAAGTGTGTATTCGAATATATTATTAAATAGAATTGCCACGCCACGTGATTGGCTTGTATATGAGCTAAAAAAGCAGTCATATCCCCACAATGATCTAATATAAGTGTGTTCTTTTTCCGTAAAATGAGTGTCTTGTAGGAGATACACGGATTACTTTTCTTATCCTTCAAAAAATGTAATACATCTCTTCGTTTTTCTAGTTGATACATACCCTGTGAGTTCACAGAAATAAATGTGATGCTTTCCTCCATAACTATAGGGTCATGTTATCAGACTAGTTGGCGCACAAGTATGGTGGTATTTAGTCATTGTGAAACATGTAGACACCGCATATATATGGTCTGCAACAGTCCTATCAGAGGTCGGGCTTACTAAATTGTGTTTTTCCCCAGATACTGGCTTAATTAAATGGAACATCACAAAATATATACATATCAAAGGAAAACAACACGGGAAGTAGCATGGAAAACTGGTATCATAAAAATTGTCTGGCCATAGCCTAACAAGTCACATGACGGTAATGATACATGTATCAACATAGTAACCAATAAATAATTAAACAAAAATGGAAAAAAAGAAAACACTATAGGCATAGTGAGACATAATCGGCCAGTTACAATACAACCCATACACACATAATTGGCACAGAGCTACGTGTTCATAAGGAAATTCCCCATGAAAGGTGACTTTAATAGTACCTGTGGACCGTAGGCTGGTGAAAAGGTTATTTCAGCACTTGCAAATGTTGGGGCATAATTATTTTTCTTCTCTTCTACAGTCACATTCGTTTTGTTGGTTATACTTCAGAGATTGAACAATGAACAGCGCAGGACGCTCCACTGCTATGTTGGTCGCCAAAGAAATTGTTTTCCATTCACGAATAAAGTATATTCATGACTGATTTACAGTGTAACTCACTACAGTGAACTCCAGGGACTGTGGGTGGGTGAAGAAGCAGATATTGGCTTCATACATAATGTTTATTTTTACACATTTGCTTGTAGAAATCCATTCGTATACATTGGTAACGGCTCGTTAAAAGTACATGCCCACTCAGCAGGCACACAATGCTCTTTATAGGAATTGAATGAGTGTATACTTGTGTCACTATTCCACCAGTGTTAAAAAAAGAAGTGCCCGTCACACATACATAATCATTTTGTAACATGCATTTTACCGACAGTGACACGCGGTGGTATCAGGCTATTTTCATATGCAAATGAGGCATTCTATTTTTTAATGATTTATAACTAAATGCATGACCTAAACAAATAATATTTTAGACAGACCACAAAGTATGAGCATTGCACATCAACACATAGATACAGACAACAAATAGCAATGTCCGTCAACATCCCAAGAAAACACGGCCACCGCCCCCGATATCAGTGTAGACATTTACGTCCGATATATAATGTATAATAATGCCAATCAATACGTGGGGTAATGGTGAATTAATATTTGTTTTGCCAGAAAACGTCCCAGATGGTGTATCTGATATAAAGAACAGTCTGTGCCTACTGAGTGCGCATACACCCTCAATAAATCAGTATATTAATGGTTTTATCATGATCAGACTGTATACGTGCGCGGACCGATCCGGGATTACATTGGTCATAGTTGCCATCAGCTGATTATTCATGTAGCAAAAAAAACAGCAAAAAAACAACAAGAAACACAAAAAGGCAAAACAAAAATAAAATAAAAGAAGAAAAACACACAAAATAACCCCAAGAAAAACAATAGCTACATTTCTACTTGAAGGTGATCGGCTGAAGGATTACATTGCCAGCGAGAATAATTTATACAAGG
This sequence comes from Conchocele bisecta, assembly GCA_029237695.1. NCBI lineage: Eukaryota > Metazoa > Mollusca > Bivalvia > Lucinida > Thyasiridae > Conchocele > Conchocele bisecta. Next base: position 115,967,072 of record CM055268.1, on the reverse strand, counting down.
TTGAAACAGTATGAGACTACAAAGGTGACACGGTTACAAGGGTACATTGCAACATAATAATTCATATAACTTAAGAAACAGCATAGGATGCGTTAATAATCAGGGCTCCAGAGAAGGTGTGTATTGGCGTGCTTCACGCACCCACTTTAGCAGAACACGCACTGATCACCACAGGTGGGAGTACAAAACACTCACTGCAATGTGAAAATACGCATTGATTGACAATATCACAAATAAAGTTGAATTTTAATAGTTGAGCAGTTCAAATATGCGAGAAAAAAAACCAGGCTACCCTACGTATCTGCAGTCTCATCCGGTACTGCATTATTTGCCAGATTCATATTTTGACATTTATCAAGTTTATTGCAAACATAGCAGTCAGATCTGTACGCAGTGTTAATGTGTGCAATATTCAGCAAAAAAACAAAAACAAACGCTAAATAAACCATAGGATCGGACCTCTATAAATAGACATACACAGAGAAACAACCAACCACGATCCCTCATTGTTTACACATATTCTTGTAGAAAACTTATGCATGGACTTTGTCGATGACGAGTTCAGAAATAAGCATATTCATACATATTTATCTTATTTTATTTTGCGAACAATGCAGATCGCGATCGGACTATATACGTGAGCGGGTCGCACGCACCGCCACGTTGGTAGTTGACGTCAAAGATTACTGTGGCCAATCAAATCATATCCTGGCTGCATTACAGTGCAATCTCTCTAAAACAGGGACTAACATATATTTGCCAGGGTGTGTGGTGTAGAGACGCCACTGTGTACTAATTTGTACAAATATTGGTGCAGGTGTCTTTCTACCAAAGGTTATTCAAAGACACCATCGCGCATAGTTTAAACATTTGGAAACATGTTCTACTTGAGTATTTTTATGTTTGGGTGAAGAGACAGCTCACTGAATATACACACATGTTTCATGTTTGCACACATACATGTACAAACACACTCATATACTTTTTGATGACACGTTAACCCGTTCACCCCTACGTAACTGGAATTTACTGTAATATGTTCGTTTTGCAACCAATCCAATCGTCATAAAATGACCATCGGACTAGCCCACTTATGAAAAGGGGTTGTTTTTGCTCTCAAAACAACGAAAGTTATGCAGAGCAGATCCTGATGAGACAGCTCGTCACGAGCCGGATGAGACAGCTCGTTACGAGCCGGCTCATCTTGATCTACACTGTTTGCCAATACCACTTTATCCCGTCAACACAGTGCGTATGTGCCGTGAAACACGGTGCCGTGAAACATTTTTGATATGCAGTCAATACAATTTTTGCATTTTACAGCCATTTGAAGGTGTTGACGGGATAAATAGAATAGTAAGTTAGTGACGTGAATGGGAAAAAATATCTGGCGCGGCACGGAAACGGGATGTGCTCGGCAGAGCCTCGCCCATCCCGTTTCCTGAGCCTTGCCAGATATTTTTTCCCATTCACGGCACTAACCTACTATTCTCTATATACAGGTCTACGGTGATGAAAGGATAAAGCAATCCGATTCTTTAATTATTTTTTTGCTTGCAGTGCAGGTCATGATCAGGCTGCACACATATGCAGTCCGATCCAGGACTACATTCTTTTTCCCATTGCACACAATAATATGACATGTATGAACTACAGTGCAACGTCTCCACACAGGGCGCCATATAGATTTGACACTGTATATTTAAAACATTTTGAGACATGTTTCATTTATAATTTTCAGTTGGTGATCTGATGGAAAAACAACATATTATTAAACTATATATACACGTTTGTTGTTTACACATTTAAGAGTATATAACAGTTCGTGTACTTGACAACGTTAATCGTTATTCTATTCATTTTTATTATGTGAATAATGTCTCTCACGACCAGCTTACACACATGTGTGGGCTGGTCTGAAAAAATCGACTGAAAAAAAGTGAAGCCCACGGGATATGCGAAATGCCAGTACTGGATAAGCCCGCGCGTCCGCACAGTCTGATCAGGGCCTACGATATTCGCCAATCCGTCAATGTAGCAGCATTAACTCCTAGTATGCGGGAAACAGAAATCCGTTGGAAATGATTCTAAAACCCCGCCAACCCATGTCCCCCATGAGAAAAATGGAAAACATATAACATAAACAGCAGACGACATGTAACTCAGCAGTGTAAGGGCAAATAACAGCAACACAACGATTATAATACATGTATAATCATAGTTTGTGAGTGTGCAGACGGAACCACATCTCCAATTGTTGTCAATTATAGCGAACGTCAAATTTCAAAGAAACAGAAACAACATGGTATTCATTTAACGCAATAGCTACACACTGACTTGTGTGAAATTACCGGTAATGAGAATGAATATTTGAGGCAGTATATAGAGAATAGTAGGTTAGTGCCGTGAATGGAAAAAAATATCTGGCAAGGCTTAGGAAACGGGATGGGCGAGGCTCTGCCGAGCACATCCCGTTTCCGAACTCGCCAGATATTTTTCCCATTCACGGCAATAACCTACTATTCTATTTATCCCGTCAACACCTTCAAATGGCTTTAAAATGCAAAAACAAATAACCCCAGCCACCGCACATATTCATACGCCGTGATTAGGTCGTACTAACAGGATATCAACTAGAAATGTGGCCTGTCGGCACACGAATGCCCCCGCTGGCAGCCAAAGAAAACGAGGCATATTTGATTATAAGCCATTTACCCGAGCGTTAAGGTTTTGAACGCACCTTGACCGTGGACTTAGTGGGGGCGGGACGAATGTGGATTTGTCACAGGGCGGTAGAGGACCATTGTAGCAATGCGTGTGTGAAATGTAAAGCAGATCCGAGCAAGGAAACACAAATTATAAGCCATTTAACTGAATGTTAAGGTTTCAAAGTCTGTGACCTTGGCCCTGTGCTTAGCGGGGGCAGGACGAATGTGGATTTGTCACAGGGCGGTAGAGGACCATTGTAGCAATGCGTGTGTGAAAGTTAGTGTAGGATTGAGAAATGCGCACGTAGATTTGTCCCAAATTGGCAAGTAAACAATTAAAGTGGAAAAGGTGAAGGTCAAAGGTGAAGGTCGAAGTAATGGGTGGTGGAGTGTGTAAGGCATGTTCATATGTATCATGTGTATAAATATTTAAGCGATTGGCAACAGTATTGAGAAGTTATTGTAGGATTGAGAAACGTGCACGTAGATTTGTCCCAAAGTGCCAAGCAAACATTTAAAGTGGAAAAGGTCAAGGCCAAAGGTCAAGGTCGAAGTACTGGGTGGTGGAGTGTGTAGGGCGTGTTCATATGTATTATGTGTATAAATATTTAAGCGATTGGCAAACGTATTGAGAAGTTAGTGTAGGATTGAGAAACGTGCACGTAGATTTGTCCAAAAGTGCCAAGCAAACATTTAAAGTGGAAAAGGTCAAGGCCAAAGGTCAAGGTCGAAGTACTGGGTGATGGAGTATGTAGGCATGTTCATATGTCATATGTATACATATTTTAAGCGATTGGCAAAAGCATTTGAGAAGTTAGTGTAGGATTGAGAAACGGTGCACGTAGATTTGTCCCAAAGTGCTAAGCAAACATTTAAAGTGGAAAAGGTCAAGGCCAAAGGTCAAGGTCGAAGTTCTGGGGGGTGGAGTGTGTAAGGCATGTTCATATGTATCACGTGTATAAATATTGCCATAATATGTGAAGCCATGTAGAAGTTACTAAATAATATGGTAATATCGGGACGTACGGACGGACGGGACGGACGGACGGACGGGACGGACGTACGGACGGACGCCGGTAACACTATATGCCCCCGTACCTTTCGGTAGCGGCTGGGGCATAACAATGTTTCCCGGCACCGTGTTTCACGGCACATACGCACTGTGTTGACGGGATAAATCCCCGATCACTTTAGTCCATGTTAACTCGATCGATCCACTCGCGATAACATAGCCTGGTACACTGAGTATATATATAGTCGCGTGATTCCGGTGCTGGTTAGATTGTACAGGTACGGAATATGTCGTGTTTGCAGGTAGTTGTGTCTTAATAACGTTTGCACACTGAGGTTAGTCCGTGCTATCTCGACTAGCTTGCAGGTCGTGTCGTGAGTATAAATACGTCTGCCAGTGGGTGTGTAAGTTATATATAGACGACGGGACTGATCATACGTCACGCTATTTATGGATACTAGGGTCGTGATGAATAACAATTGTACGTATAAAAAAAAGTCCGCAGACGATAACTTGCTACTTGTTTACATACAAACCGATCATAAACAAAACACAGAATAGGTGAGACAGGTAAATATACCGTGGCAATATTCCTTTTCAATATTGATTTTTGAGATTTGTCATCAAGTGTTATGTAGTCGAGGGGTTACAGTGAAGATAACAATGCCGTAGGTAGTGAGTTAGAAATCTTAGTTGTTCATACATGTATACACATATATTTTTATTTGTTTATATTATATATTTCTTTTGTATGTGTGTTGCTATTACAAATTACATTAACTAAGCATGAGATAGATTACATGTAGAACGTTAGTCTCTCACTTTGAAGAAAACTAATAACTAAATGCACATACGTGTGTACATGAAGAATCTTGGAGTATGTTCTCGCAGATCATATCATATTGAGGTCAAACAGCAATTAGTGATAACCCTCACCGTTTCACTTATTCCCTTCTCCAGCAAGCAGTCATAAAAAACACAGATGATATCACAAAAGTAATGCGTTTTGTGAGGTTCGAACTCTCGACCAGATAAAATGGACAAAAGTTCCGCTAACGTATGGATATTCTCCCGCTTCGATACCACTGAGCCACACTACATGTCTATTTTGCGCACCAAGATACACTATTATATTGACATGCATGCACGTGCACTTTATCATGTAGTTAGTATACACGAAAACGAGGCTATGATATGATAATAAACCTGGTCTACCTATATTTGGACTCATCGATTGACCTCCAGCAACTTATTATCGTCTGTCATTTATACATTGTGTATGTATATGTATTGAAATTGTTTATTGTGAATTATCAATCTCGTGTGCCGTCGGAACCCTGATTCAAGCGTTGAGTACAGTCAGGTCTGTTTTTTTGTGTGATGTTGCGGACGATCTTGTTGTTTTGCAACATTGCACAAATCGACCCATCGCGTGTCCAGATACTCTTGATAAACATATAATACAATATGTATGCGAAAATAGCTGACACACCATGTGTTACAACTAATTAGAGCATGGCAATCCTTATAAATGGTAACTTTCTAACTTTTAGAACCATATTTGAATATAAGCTCTCTCCACCCTCCAGAATCATAAATCTTTGATACATCTTGCCATATATCTAATGATTGAGTGCTGTATATAACGGCCTATCAACAGCTAAGGTCGTTTAAGGCCGGAACAACATGGTACATCTCGTATTTAACCTATATGTGCTGGGGATCAATACCAAAATCAGAACTAACTGTTTTCATCAAGAAAATGTATACTAAACCGTAAAATTAAAATGACAGGACCTGATGTCAGGTACATACCACACCATAGTCACTTTGTTCTATCTCAGAAAGTAATCAGATTAGTACTAGTCGTATTATCTTTTAATGGGACATGACTGGATTTCCCGCTAAAGTACCAGAAGGCCGAACATGTAAATGTGGTCTAAACAACATAGGCATTCCGGTGAAGAGAAACGCTGATCGTTATATTACCCTCCACGTGCTCGCAACCAACCAACCACCCACCGCAACGTATCTAATATACACTATAATTATATAGTGTGTATTGACAAACTAGATACAAACTTGAGTATGTGCATGTTTCTGAATGTCTTTATGTATTTGTAGGAACTAGTAATCCATTGAAAGAAAGCATGTAGGCATTGGACAGGCTGATACTCAAGTCACTCAACATGGCCATTTGATAGAACTTGTTCATTTCCACATGGTTGTCATGAAAGAAACAGTAGGACAATACTTTCCAGTTTATACGACACAAAGCACTTGCATGAAATATTTCTGTATCAAAATCAGCAATGAAGAAACATATGCGGTCTCTTATATATTAGTGTGGACTAAGTAATATGCAGAATTGATCTTCAATAAGAATGCTTGAGATTCTCCAGACATCTGCAGATAACAATACCACTGTGACAACTGTAATGCATCGGATTATCAACATTACTAAACGTTGTTATTGTTTTATTTATCATTTTATATAAGATTGCGTTTTTTTTTTTTGGGGGGGGGGGGTGGTGGGGTGGGGGGGGGGGGGGCGTTATACCTCTTTACCCATTGTCATGGTTGGCTGTGTCTCATTGTTTGTGTTTTTGTTTTGCTGTCTCTATTATCATTTTGAAGGTACATATAGCTCTTTATATTCGGCAAATAATTGTATTGTACTTGTAGTTGTAGTTGACCAGCCACTGGAAAATACAACACAATTAATGCACTATTGCAAACACATCCCATTATATATAGAAATGTCTATGTGTTACTTGGAGATATATACATATTGTTTCACCTCCTAGAAGTGAATGTCAGACACCTGTAACATGCATGACTGGTATGTGGCTGGGCATAGTGTGACTTCTTGGAGAGAATAGCACAGGAATATGATGAATGATGAAGCCACATCATAATATTCAACACCGCATCTGGACATACATGCATGTAGCTCTCATCATATGTGGTGATTCAGTTATGGAGGTTACTTGAAATAGCAGAGTGTTAGGATCATTTTAGCAGTGTGTATTACTACCACTGTGACAACTGTAATGCATCGATATAGAGATAGTTTGTTGCCGCTATGTCAGAGCTATGCTGTATCCATAATTGTCTGGAACTCCATTCACATGATGAATTTAGGTCACAATTTGACAGGAAAAATAGTGAAGTATAAAACCTTATTTCCTTATTATAGAACGTTACATAAACGAGTGTCATTCTAGTAGGCAATATGCAAACAATGCCATACTCCCATGGATGGTCATATAATTATCACACATACTATACCCGGGGAAAATTGTCTTCTTCCCTTCAATGCATGAAGTGGCTGCGACGGCTTCCGCATATCATGCACCGTTCATGTTAGGGAACGCTGTCGTCGAATGAAGCACTAAACATAATATCAGGTACACGTAAACTGTAATACAGTAAGGCTAAACCGTGTCTGTAACATATCAAATTAAATTATTTGGATCACATCGAATGATACAAATGGCAACGTAGTACGCTCACAAATCCTTGAATAGCATGCTCAAAACGAGAAACAAGCCATATCGACACGCAAGAATGACTATCTATCTGCATGGAACTTTGACGGTGATGCTGTTAATCGATATGTTTCAATGAGTCATTATCTTCACGATCAAAATACAGTAGTTTGTAGGTAATTCAGCATGATATTTGTTTTGATATTGAAAACATAATTATGTTTTTTGTTCGGTATAATTGTGAACATGACTTCATTTTAATCACAAGTTAATGTTTGTTGGACAGTACAGTTATTGTAATGAGTAAGAATTAATCGACATGCGAACAGTATAAGCCATGAAGAAGGTACATTGTTGAGCAAATCAACATGATAATGCAGTTACCACCTATGTAATTAGAGGTGCGGCCTACGTATAATTAGACTAATGTTGTGCCCGTATTCCAACATTATATGTGTGTAATCCAGATGAGTGTGATAACAGTTTGTACATATGTCATATTGGGCATGTGGTTATCTAATACTGTCCGATCATTCTGGTGGTGAACACATTGGTAGGTGAATAACTGATTTGTTGGTAGAAAATAATTCACAAATTCTTTTCACAATTCTGGTCTGATAATAATGTGCAAGATACATGTGTCTCTAACCATAGCCATGATAGCCGTGAAAATCAAATGTAGTTTTGGGTACTACCTCATGGGCAGATTTGTTGATCAAACACAATGACCCATATTGTCTTATAGTAGTAAACACAGCTTGAACTACACGTGTTTCACATTACATGTACACATGTACACCCCAGAAAATATCACAATGAAACATTTAACCCAATCGAACGGGAAAATGTATTTTTTTCTCGAAATAACTAGTTCTACGAGGACGGCGATATCGGCAGTGTTCCTATTTAATTGTCGGGCATCTGCGCTTTATTGCATCGAGCTCGCTTACTAATTATACCCCCGCAACAAGTTGTGGGGGTATACTTTAGTCATGTTGTCCGTCCGTCCGTCCGTCACTAAACTTAAGATAAGAGAAATATGTTATAACTTCTATGTCCTTCATCGCAAATTCTTAATATTTCACGCATGCATTCCTCTAAGGCTCTTCTATCATGCTGTGACAATCCACGACCGTTCAACCCCCGCTGATCCCAAGTTCAAGGTCACAGACTAAGTCTCTTTACAAAACGTAACATCAAATAATTATGTTATAGCTTCTATTTCCTTCGTAGAAAATTCTTAATATTTCCCGCATGCTTTCCTCTAAGGCTCTACTATCATACTGTCACAAATCCATGACCGTCCGACCCCAGCTGATCACATGGTCAAGGTCACATACTTCGTCTCTTCACAACACGTAACAACGGAGAAATCTGTTATAACTTATATTTCCTTCATCGAAAAGTTTCCATATTCCACGTATGCGTTCCTCTAAGGGTCTACTATCATGATGTGCCAAATTCACAACCGTCCTACCGCCGCTGATCCCGAGGTCAAGATCACATACTTAATCTCTTTAGAAAACTTAACATCGGAGAAATCGGTTATAACTTCTATTTCCTTCATCGTAAATTCTTAAAATGTCACGCATGAATTCCTCTAAGGGTCCACTATCATGCTATGACAAGTCCACGACCGTCCGACCCCGCTGATTCCGAGGTCAAGGTCACGTACTTGGTGAGTTCGAAACCTTAACGCTCTGGTAAATGGCTTATAAATTATGTTTATACCTCTACAACCATATGATAAGCTCAGGGTCAAGGTCATTGGGTATTTTTAGGGGTAGCTGTGCCCACGTGGGGGGTATTCCGTAAGCACCGCTTACTGACACATATAGTTGATAATTTCTCCGAGATATTAAAGACAGTAGGGAACGTACACAAATAGCAGGTGCCCGTTACGTCACCGTGATTCCCTTGATTACTACGCCCGGTAAATCCAGCATCCTGCGCCCCAGCTAATCACCAGGCCAAGGTCACCAACACTTAAATTTCTGGTAAATTTCTTATTCCTTCTGATTCCTTTCACGGAACTTCTTGATATTTTAATCATGATGGTCGTCTTTTATTCAGTGAAGAATCCACGCCCCACCGAATCCCACCAGTCCCAACGTCAAGGTCACACATTTAGTGCGTTTACGATGAAATGCCTTGGCAGGTGCGACACCGCTTCCGTGGAGGAATTCTTGTCTTGCCTACTAATCATTGTTGTATTTCACGTTGAAGCGAGGACAATTTACTATGGACGGCGTACTCCTCCCTGCTCTCTACTCAACTACTCGGTGAGGAAATTGCCGCTGTCGAGAACAGTGGTGACGTCACGACAATTTCACTAGATCCACCAATCAAGGTAAGCTTGCCTTGTAAAATGGCGTGATGGTTTTCGTTAGTCATCTAACGATACAAATGTTTACCTTGGTCATCTAACGACATAAACGTGACCTGAACGGTTTTTCTTGATTATCTAATGACAAAAACGAAGTGTTATTTGCTTATGTAACCGGAGTTGTTTTAATGTTTTAGAACACGCGATATTTACCTCTCCCAACCCCAAAACACTCTCCAAACCTACCCTATAATATCCAATATAGAGCTATAGCTCCATACTATCCCATATTATTCGTACCTCACCTATTCTACATCCCATATGTATATTATAAGCACATAATAGTATTTGCACTGTTTACTTTTTCGCTATTTAATGCCGTAAGTGGTGCCTGGGGCAATTTTATTGTTCTGACTGACATCTCGTAGAATATCGTTCGGAGTTGAATTTCGGCCGCGATCTACGAGATCGCGGCGGATTCCGGCACGAGACGCCAGTAAGAGCAGCAATAAATTTACATGCTTTTGTAAATTTGTTTTCACACTATTCCAGGTAACCACTTCTGTCTTTTGTTATCTTATCAACATGTTTCATGTATTATTCCACATAATGTTTTCCCTTGTATTGATGCAATGATTGCGTACGACAACGTAAATTATGTTTTCTTTTATTCTTTGCCGGCTGCGGGCCCGTCTGTTGTCACACACTGACATTGTGCATGAAGACATCCCAGGCCCGTAACCAGACCTGTTTGAAGGGGGGGGGGGGGTCGTTTGGAAGGCCGAAGGGGCCTGAGATATCTAGGGGTTCTAAAAAAGTGGACTTCGAGGCTAAAAAAGTGGACCTCGAGGCTGGGCGGGGGGGGGGGCGTTCGACCGCTCCGACCCCCCCTGGCTACGGGCCTGCATCCCCTTTCATGAGAGAATAATATTAGTCATTACTAGCGGATAGTATTTGTACTATTTGTGCGGAACATCTGTGAGTAGATTTACCTGTCCCATGCGTGCCCATAATTATTCCCCCGGCTTGGTCAAGTTTAGTGCCATATATATAATTCTCTCATTGACACGATTCTACCTGAATATAGCTTGAACCTACCACTAGCGAATTGTAAATACTTGTATCCCATGGTTATTACATGTAGGCCCCGGTCGATAAATATACCTTTACGACATATGTCTGCAGTGTAGTTCCTGGTCATAATGTGCATTCCCACATACAATGTACATATGTATGTAACATGCTGGTAGAGATTAAACACATACACACTATAAGATCAGTTACATATTGATCAACGCAGATCATGATCAGACTGTGCAGGCTGATCTGGGGCTACGTTGGTCGCACATGTCATTAGGTTTATTTTGTCAACCGGTCTCATTATTATTAGCGGCTGAACGATTGTGTATCTACATTCTATATGGAGACTAGTATGTGCAATGTCATTCATACACTCATTTATAAACACTACGTTCGTCCAAGAAAGTGTTCAGTAATGTACACTGGAGTTGGATCGTAGTCCATGTCAGGCATTCATGAATATATATCTACAGTGTTTGCGAGATTTTGGGCATTCCGCCGTGAGACTCCAGCCAGAACAGTAATAAATTTACATGTTTTTGTAAATTTGCTTTCACACTATTTCCGATCGCAAAATAAACTATTAAGCCGTCGATACGGGTCGAGTCCAGCGAATCCCCACTCCATCACACTGTAACACTTACATGCACCCTGCAATAAAGAGCATAGTGTATCAAGTTATCGGTGTCATATAACGGACAGAGCAAGTGTCTCTCGTACTGTAGTTCACTTGTTCGAATCTTGGTCTGGATTAACCCAGAGCTCCAGTCAGGGAATTTGCATTGGCTACCATTACTAGTAGTCAATCTTTTGAAAAATAAATTGTGTATTTCTAATGTTCAGTTGGGATCTTAACCCTTTCACCCCTAGGTAACTGGAATGGATTTTGATATATTACTTTTGCAGCCAATCCAATCATCACACAAATATTTTCAGACTAGTCCATTTATGAAAAGGTGGTATTTTTTTGCTCTCAAAAATATGAAAATTACTTTCAAAAAGTGCAGATCCTGATGAGACGGCTCGTTACGAGCCGGCTCATCTGGATCTGCACTGTTTGCACAAACAGCTATAGCGGGCTTTCGGGTTCAAAGGGTTAAAACCGTGACCACACCAATCATGTTTCTATGTGGTAGCTCTGTTTATTGGCATGCCAATGCATACTCAATAGAAACTAGCCATGTGAGTACAAAGATGGCCGATTGTCATGAAAACTATTTACAGAAACTGATATTTCCTGCAAATTACGTCGCAAGGTGGCGAATATTTCACAGTACATGAAGCATTTGTGATGAACAATCAGTCAACTTTCGACGTCATTTCGGCACACATCCCGAAACAGTCATGCATTTACTTTTACACAACATTATAAAACACTTCACTTTGAACCTAATCATTGTGAAATGCATTCTGCACATTCGTGTGTTATTGTGAAAGTCCACCTCGACTCATTACAAATGCAAATATGTTACGGAGAACACCATGTCGAAAAATAAACCTCTCACTTCAGATAATAAACAAATAAATAAATAAACGTGGATGCATGTGGTTCATAATTACCATGTCAATTGTGGTTACATGTAATAAAGATGCATTAAAGGTACATGCCCACGCAACAGGTTACACTGTACTACAACTTTTAATTTTCTGTCATGCCTTATATGAGCCATTTGTCTACCCACTAACGAGTTTTTTTCAATTACGGCGCTTGTTAATTGGTGTTAAATCGCATTTTATATGCCGCGACCAGAAATGGTATTTTCCGATCTCGTGCTATTTTTACCAATACGCCTCACGTGACACGGTCAATCATATCACATATTTGACATGCGCAGTGAAGTATCGGAAGTTGAGAAGAAAAATATCTGTTCCGAGTCCAAATCTAAATCTCCACGTAACTCTTTCCATTTGGTGATCTGGTCGCCAATATTAACCACTCTCTCTCTGTACTGCCTGTCCCTCATACATTTCGCCTTTTGTTTGGCCGACGCCGTTTCATACAATTTCCGTCCTGGACGTTTCGACATGTATTCTTGTTTACATATTGGGAAGCCTACTGGCGCGCGTAGTAAGCTGCGCATGCGCACCGCAAGCCGTGATGTGAAAGTCATCGTCCCCGCACATTATCAAAATACACTGTTACCGCCGCGCGTCGCTAACAGTAAATTGATAATTAATACATGATCATGATGATTATATTTGTATAGCGGGCACTCGTAATTTTTCGAACTGGTGGAATAGTGACATAATTATACACTTATTTAATTCCTATAAAGAACACTGTGTGCCTACTGCGTGGGCATGTACCTTTAAAAAGAAAAAGAAAACACAAAAACAATATTTAAAAAAAAGAAAAAAATATATATAATGGCCAAAGTGAGGATCGAACGCATGCAGTGCAAAATTAAAATCAAATTCTACCGTTGGCCGCCAGTTTACCCACTGCTCCAGTATGAGAAACTGTTTTGTCAATCGCAATATATCGATCATGACTATAGCGACGCGCCATAATAAACAGGGAAATACCTACAGGGATTCCATGTTTATTTATACACCAATGTTTATATAAACAAAGCATGTAAACAACGCCATGTCAGGCTAGTATACTTATAGTTGTTCTACTGTTGAACTACATACTG
>CM055268.1:115914479-115953316 GCA_029237695.1 Conchocele bisecta | reverse complement strand
CTACATACTGTAAACACCACAAGCTTTACCAGTACGCTACAAGGTACAGACACATTACATGCCCAGTATTTACAGTGCATTTGTGCATTTACCATGTATTGCGGAAAGCGCGATATAATCGGCATATTGGCATACGTACGTACGTGCGTCCGGGATAAAGTTGTTGGTTAAAGGTTTTCTGTATACTATCAAAACCTCGGCGGGCGCGACATGCGGGCCGCGGCCATCTAGTTAATGTTTACAGGTGCATGTTACTGTTACGTACAGTACGTGCTTATGATGCCGAAACCAATCCGCTAAACTCTCATTTTATCGAATCACCAACATACTGAGAAAATACATCCGCTATTTAACAACGATAATTGAATGATTATTGTCGAGTTAGCCCCGTTACTCCACTGACCAGATACATGGTAGACTTGTAATTATACTTTAATTGCTAGGCGCGGTACATCGCCTTCCTCCCTACAAGGACGTACGGGAACCCCGCCATCCGACTGGAGCTCTACGGCTGTCGGCACTCCGCCGGGACCAGTCCAGAGTTCACCACTATAGACCGGGACATCGAGGTAAGCACAGACTAACAGTTATAGTGCACAGCCGCGTATTTACTTGTCCATCTATAACCATCTGTCGTCTGTCTTATGACTGAATCAGAATAACAACAACAATCTGTGAGGTAAGAACACGAGCAATACAATGTAGTTATACCCCCCGCAACGAGTTGTGGGGGGGGGGGGTATACTGGAGTCAGGTTGTCCGTCCGTGCGTCCGTCCGGGCACACATTAGGGTACTTATGGGGTAGGGGGCGTGGCCTAAGACAATAGAAGACAATGGAACTTATTCCGTACCCCGTAAGCCTATTGTGTCTTACGGGGTATTTCCTTTGATCTTTTATATAGCAAGTACCCCCTAAGGTCCGAAATGTAAGTTCGTCCGTCCGTGTGTCCGTCCGTGCGTCCGCGTAAACTTAACATCATAGACATATTGTTATAACTTCTATTTCCTTCATCTAAAATGCTTGATATTTCACACATGCATTCCTGTAAGGCTCTACTACCATGCTGTGCCAAATCCACGACCGTCCAACCCCCGCAGATCCCAAGGTCAAGGTCAACTACTTAGTCTCTTTACAAAACTTAACATCAGAGAAATATTGTTATAACTTCTATTTACTTCATCTAAAATGCTTAATATTTCACACATGCATTCCTGTAAGGCTCTACTAGCATGCTGCGCCAAATCCACGACCATCCAACCCCCGCTGATACCAAGGTCAAGGTCAAATACTTAGTACCTTTACAAAACTTAACATCAGAGAAATATTGTTCTAACTTCTATTTCCTTCATCTAAAATGCTTAATATTTCACACATGCATTTCTGTAAGGCTCTACTACCATGCTGTGCCAAATCCACCACCGTCCAACCCCCGCTGATCCCAAGGTCAGGTCAAATACTTAGTCTCTTTACAAAACTTAACATCAGAGAGATAATTTATAACTTCTATTTCCTTCATTGAAAATTCTTATTATTTCACTTGTGCATTCCTCTAAGGTTGTACTATCATGCTGTGACAAATCTACGACTGTCCAACCCCCGTTGATCCCAAGGTCAAGGTCACATACTTAGTCTCTTTACAAAACTTAACATCAAAGAAATATGTTATAACTTCTATTTCTTTCATTGAAAATTCTTAATATTTTATATGCTGTGACAAATCCCCGCTGATCTCGAGGTCAACGTCACATACATACCGTATACCTCCAATTAACGCCCCCCTCCTAATAAACGCCCCCCTCCCCCCCAAATAAAAAAAAACAAAACAAAAAACAATATTTACCAATGACCGCCAATTTCAAACACAAATAATCCTTAAATCCTTATTTGTGTTTGAAATTGGCGGTCCTTGGTAATTTTTTTTTTCTTTTTTTTTTACTGGCTAATAAACGCCCCCCCCCCCCCCTTTGTAAAAATGTAATGCCTCCGGGGGCGTTAATTCGAGGTTATACGGTAGTCTCTTTACAAAACTTAACATCAGAGAAATCGGTTATAACTTCTATTTCCTTGCTCGGATCTGCTTCACATTTCACACACTCATTGCTCCAATGGACCTCTACCACCCTGTGACAAATTCACGTTCATTCCGCTCGCACTAATCCCAGAGTCAAGGTCACAAGCCCACACACTTGGAAATTTTGACATATTTTAGGGGTACCTGGGCCCACGCAGGGGGTATTCCGTAAGCATCGCTTACTGACCAATCTAGTTTGTTTTCGATACAAGTCCTGGCCCTGGCCTAAAGCCCCGTATACATTTACTAGTTGAGATACTTTGAATGTTTATTTGAGTAACTGATACACAATACTTAAAACTTGTACTTGGTGGAACTTTGAAAAACTGGCCACGAACAAACGGCAGTGAGCGAACATGAAATGAGCATATTATATCAATATTGCATTGTAAACTAATATTTCAATAACAATAATGTTGTTAGTATGTACGCTTAATTTATTATCATTATTAAAAAATAATTTCGGTGTTGCCTAATTACTAAACTGCAAGATGGCCGCTATAGCTACCAGGTGAAATATTAATATGATCTGAATTCGAAACACGTGTTGGTCAGAAGGTTAAATGAGGTGTAATCTGCCACTAATTCCTTGTTTCCTAACAGACTGGAATGGATGCCAATGTTGTTTGATATCCAGCTCCTGAGACATGCAAGAACGCGGATGATGATATTTCTCCAGTAAATGAAAGGTGTTAAGATGAAGGGAACCTGTTACAAAGCATCTAATTAAATGCTTGTACAACTGTCTGGCCCTAGTATTGAGAACACGCAGCATGCGTTATAGTCACCAGCCCTCTTGTCTTGCTTGTCAGCAGTCAGAAATTGATATAATTATCAAACTGGTGATATTTTTAGTGTCAATTTTCTAGGAAATCTCTATTGATAGCGACATTAAGTTCATAGACAGTATTTGCTGTAGGTTTGTAGACTCTGTCAGTAAAATAAACTGAGAAATAGCAATCATGAGATCTGATCTGATTATAATGACGGCCCTTCATTTTGCAGTGTGTGTAGATGTTATTGTTATTTGGGAACAACTTTAGTGCCTTCGAGACTAGGAGTGGCCGCTTCTTCCGATTGGAGCCGTCTTGGTTTCTATATATGTGGATGTTCAAAGGACAGAGTGCATAAACACACACAAAATGCCCATATATGAACTTATAATTGATATCCGTAGACGTATAATATCTCATGAAGACACTTACATATGCTATAGGATTTTTCAGCAACGAAACGACGTCATCATTACACAATATTGACATCAACTGGAACACATACCATTAAGATGAACATTTACAATGTTCAGGCATCACATAGATGATGCCATGAAACTGGACACACGCACAGCCTATACCGATACAGTTTTGACCATAGAACGCATCAATTCCATTGTATAGAGGTACTATACCCGTGCATTAGCTATTCTACTGCTTTACATAGTGTGCAATGTCTCCCATGCAAAAGGTACTGTTACCGGTCCATAATGTAATATGTTATGCACGTAGCCGTTGGTTGTGCAGTTTTTTCTTGTGAATCTCATGCGCGCCACGAATGCGCGTAAGTTTCAATCACAAACGCTTATTAAATAATGAAGAGCATTAATTGTTCTATGCATCCACTCTGCAAAAACATGTCAACAAACACGGTTTAGAACACAAGTACGAGTTGTCCAGTACACTGTGTTCATGTTTGTCGATGTGTTCGCTATAATAAAATAAATGTTACACCCAGACATTGATGACATTGGATAGTGTTAACCGTGGGAAAATAATGCCACCTCGGCTGTCGCCTCGGTCAACATTATAGGCAGTCAATCAGATATTAGAAACCCTCCCCCTGTGGGATTATTGCAGACATATTTTCATTCTGAAACTACATTCAATTACGAGTGTTATGCCGTATGTCTGCATTATGTAACACGCTGGATGAATGTTTGGCACCATTTTGAAGTATACCAACCTCGGACTTTTCGCCATTGTGAAAAATCGCATTTTTCATTGAAAGTCGATTTGTTTTATCATTTGAAACAACTAATATGACAATTTTGTACGTTTTCAGATGTGCTCATAATTATGCAATGGAATAACGTTCAATTAAATAATATCTTAAAATTCAGACGAAGTACTTTGATGTTTTATTACATCACCCACTGACTTTCAATGGCAAAACATCTACATTAAAAACCGTCCATAAATGTATAGTACTTTTGTATTTTCTCTGTGTCAATGGTACCTAGTAATGTTCATTAGACATATTAATTGCATATACCACGAGTATCGTATGTCTGCAATTGATGATACAATGTTAAAAACAAAGTATTTTTCACCATTCCCCACCCACAACTTTTACAATGGGAATTTTACATGTAATGCAATTCATTTATGTTATGCACTCTCGCTTACTTATAAATACATATGCAACTACTTATTCACTACTAATAACTATCCGTGCACGCTTCAAATACAGTGTGTCCATGTGTTCGTCCGTCTGTCCGTCCGCTTCATATTTATTTAGTGAAGGTAACAATTACGCTATGTGTCCCATTATGCAAATCTCTCTCGGTGTCTATTAATTGTATCAATCGTACTTTTACTCACTAGTGTTTGCAATATTTGCTTGATGCCCATATTCTGATTACATAATTTCTACAGCAGATGATACAATGGTAAAACAAAATCGTTTTAACTATTCCCCACCCACTGAATTTACAATGACAATTTCACATGTAATACTTTTTCTTATTTTATACGCTGCCAGATACTTTTTCTTACTTTATACGCTGCCATATACTTATGAAAGGTTCATATGAACGTGTAGCTACTAACATCTGTATAATAGTTATCCATACACATTTCAGAAACAGTATGCAAGTCTGTTCGCCTTTCTAAATGTCCATTTCATATGTATGCAGCCATGATAATTACCATGATTACTATGTTGTGTATTCCAATATGAACGTGTGGCTCTGATACAAATAATTATTACAGACCTTTACATGTTTACAGACCTTTAAACACCAATAAATCCAACAAAGAAATAAATATACGTAGAACTGTCATAATATACATGTAGGTCGTATGTACTAATTTGAACATTGGATATAGAAAATATACATTTTCTACCATGCTGAGTGAATGATTTGAAGTACACATTACTCCATGTATGACGCCGTAAACCATAACCATATATATAGCTGTAAACAATACGAGCAAGCTAACCTGGAATATAACTGGATACATACAATGTACATATTCAAGATGACAGTCACGCAAGTAAATTAGTTTCTCTGCCATAAAAATAAAATTAGGCAGTAGAACCGATGAAACTGGGATATATATACACACCATTTATCGAGCATTCCAATACTATACTATTCACTCAACCCATCTCGAGTCATCTGCAGGAACAGGATTCAAATGCGTAGTTGGCACATGTATTTGTAAAATCATGTATATAGTAAACATGTATAATTTGCATTCAACGATATTTATGTGTATTTCCCCATGTTGCATGTGATATACAGTAATGGGATGTAATAAAGCGTATTTGATTTGATTGATTTGCTGACATGCTGACAACCAGAGACGAAAATCAAATATCTGCATCTCTGCATTATCATTTATTCCTATAGAAACATGTGGATATTTCACTATGCGTGTTATAACCTTAATATCTATTCCCAGAATAAGTGTTTTATACTTTCAACATACATAGAACAAACATCACATAGGCTACTACTTACTATATTACAGCGATAAAGAAATATATGTATCCCAAGAATTCGCATCGGGTATTTGTATTGGAAGTTGTGTAATGTGGAATTTATAGTGCAATTGAAACTTAACGTGTAAATTTGTTTCGAACATTGAGTATCATCTGAAAACTCGCTATTACATTTTTGGGTGCAATTGAAACTTAACGTGTAAATTTGTTTCGAACATTGAGTATCATCTGAAAACTCGCTATTACATTTTTGCTGAGATTTTATTTATTTTATATTTTTTTCGGTCCGTATGTGTTACATATAGTATTTTATTTACACATTTGCTTGTTTTTACTCTAGAAATAAGAGCTTCCAGTTTTGGCTGTATGTCAATATGTTCTTTTTTGTTTGTTTTTTTTCTATCCATAATGGACTTATGCTGTTTCAATATACTTTGACATTTTATAAAATCTTCATGTCTTCTGTTGAATATTGTTAACAAATCAGTAACTCGTAAAAATGCATTTACATGTACCTGATAATCATATATATGTTCAATATACTTTATGCCCTTATCATACCAATCATTGTACTATTTCATTGTTTTGGGAATCGTTAACATATGTCCACGCTTTCATGAAATTATTCAAAAACTTATTTTCTTTTGCGATATGTTTTACATCTTCTGGTTTTAAATTATATTCAAACATAAATGTTCCATCATATCTTCTAACTATTTTTACATAAATGTATTTCCATTTACTTAATTTATGTTTGTTGAGTCACCAATCCTTTTACTTATTGAAGTTATAAAACTATCGATGTCCAGCAGTTTTAAACCCCCTTTTCATGTTGTTGAATTATGGTGTTTCTTTTAATTTTATCTGGCGTATTGTCCCATAAAAAGATATATAGCTTATTTCAATGCGTTTAATCATATTGTCAGGAGGATCGTGTAACACTGTTAAAAGGTATATCAATTTTGGAGCAGCAAATGTTCCGAGTAAACTTAAGTTTCTTTGTTTCCAGTTCTCAAGGCACTGTTCAAACTATTATTTTTGGCATAATATTGTATTCATGAATAGCAGTATTGTCATATAAAAACGTAATCCCTAAAGTCTTTGAACTGATTGAAGTCCATTTAGAAAATTATTATTGGGGCAGTATGACACATTTGTATTTTTTAAAGCACCTACTCGCATTCCAGTAGATGTTTTTTTTTGTGTTAAGCTTGAGGCCTGATATTTTACTGAATTTGTCTATCATGAAATTAACTTTTAAAACGATTTCCGTGTACCATCAGTCATAAAAGTTGCATCGTCAGCAAACATCGTGTTTTTTTCAATTGTACGTCACCGATTTTCACGCCTGCTATGTTTCGTTTAAAATTCCTCTGGATAATATTGCAATGGCAGTAATAAAGAGATACTATGATAATGGACAGCCTTAACGCACGCCTCTAATTATTGAAAATAAGTCAGATAACAAACAGATTTTTGCGTCAGAATAGAACAGTTTAACCCAATTCCAAATATCGTTACTAAAATTAAAATGATCCATAACTTTCAAAAGAAAACGAATGTTCCACAGTATCAAATGCTTTTTCAGTCTGCGAAAAAAAGCCTGGTGGGACGGTTTCGTTTAAATAGTCCATTGATTTATATAATGTTCTAATATTTTCCCCTATGTACCTACCATTAAGAAAACCCGTTTGTGAATAAACAATTATAGATGGTAATACTTTTTCAATTACATTTGCTATGAAATTGGGTTCTATTTTGTAGTCTACGTTGAGTATTGATATTGGCCTCCAGTTTGTAAGTATTGATACGCCACTGTCTTCTTTTTTGGTATTAATGTGATTAGTCCATGCTTTCGCATTTCACTTAGTGTTCCATGTGCTAAAGAATAGTTAAAAGAGTCAACATAATATCGTTTTATGTCATTCCAAAATATGTTATAGAATTCAACAGATAGACTATCTGAACCCGGGATTTTAATGTTTTTCATTTCTTTTAAGGACATACTACATTCGTATTCAGGAATATTACCTTCACACAATTGTTTATTGTCATCTGATACATTACTTATGTTGTTATTATCTGCAAAGAAGTTGTGATGTGTATGTTGGATCTCCTTTTGTGAAAATATTTTATTATAATATTCTGTCTCTTCGTGTAATATTTCGTCATTGCTCGTTATACTATGTCCATTTAACCTGGTTATTGATTTATTTTCTGATCTTTTCCTTTATAAGTTCGCAAACTATTGGTATTCTTTACCTCGCTCTCAATCCATTCGGCTTTTGATCTTAGTATAATCCCTCTAACTTTCTCTAGCGGAGATCTTGTAAATTGTCTTTTCTAGTGTTAAGTTCATCTAAAACGTTTTCCGACACATTATTTGAATACACTGCTTCTAATTTATCATTTTCTTCTATTAACCTTTTTTCCATTGTTAGATCTTTTTTCTTTTCAATGGACGCATTTTTATTATTTCGTTTCTTATTGTTCCTATTATTATCTCCAATAATGTGTTTGGATTAGCGTTTTGGTTAAATTCCGCCATTTCAGCTGTTTACGTTTGATTATGTGTTGGTATTCTGTTTTCAAAAGCAAACTATTATTTAATTCAAAATAACATGGACCTGTTTCGTTGCACTGTGTATTTACACACATAAATAGAATGATCTGATTTAAATCCTGTAGTCATTTATGGTTGTTATGCGATTAATTAGATTTTGTGAAAATAGTCTACTAAACGACAAACTAGTGGCGGTTTAATATTCGAATGCCATGCGAATTTCTTTATATTAGGATTGAAGATTATCCAGATATAATTTAGTTCATACTTATTTATGATTGGCAATAATTTAGCTTTTGTTCTTTTATTTGTATTTTTCTGCTATCCTTTTTGTCTAATTCCGGATCAAATAATTTTATTAATAGTCTACTAAACGACAAACTAGTGGCGGTTTAATTTTCGAATGCCATGTGAATTTCATTTATATTAGGATTGAAGATTATCCAGATATAATTTAGTTCATACTTATTTATGATTGGCAATAATTTAGCTTTTGTTCTTTTATTTGTATTTTTCTGCTATCCTTTTTGTCTAATTCCGGATCAAATAATTTTATTAAAGTCCCTCCTATTATTAGTGTCTCAAGTTCGACCGGGTCTAAATATTTCTCTAGGTCTTGGTAAAATCGTAAAATATTTTCGTTCGGACCATGTATGTTTATTAGTGTATAATCTTTATCGGAAATGCTTATTTTAAGGACCCCCAGGTCATTGATTATCTCCCTCTTTACGACCTCGTAACTCGTTTAACCCGTACTAGTTACATACCTGAAACTTGGTACGTAGCTTCCTGATGGTGAGTAGATGCGCAAAGTTTATTTTGATTTTTGATTTTTGACCCCCGAGTCATGGATTATCTCCCACTTTTCGACTTAGAATTTTGCCTCGTTTATATCAAAGCGATATGTGGGGCATCCATGTTCTATGAACACATTTTCTAGTTGAACTCGTTGTAACCCATATCAGCGTATGCAGGATACGACAATTTGTTACTAGACACAATGTATTCCACCGGTGTAGAGCTTGTTACTTGATAAATATCGCGATATTGTGGCTTATGTTACAGGACGAACGGACTTGGATCCCGAGCCAGAGTCCAGTTGTTATCGACGACATGTTGACCGTCCGTCCATCCGGCCATCTCACGATACAGGCGGGAGTTTCCGTAATTTTCACGTCGTCACAGGCGGGCATCCACGTCCTTGGTATTTGCATTACTGTACAACTGTCGAAACGCAACCCTTACAGGCGTCCATCGCGATGCTACCTGCTTGCGTTTTATAAAGTTGAAACACGAAAACACCTTTAAATTTAATAACCGTTCCATCATGTGTGAAGGGGGTGGGGTTAAACAGTTTTAGGCCAACAGGACAACATTAATTTAAATTTGCAACCAACAATAACCACATACAGCGATTACTTGTACGGGCGGGCGGACAGGCTAGCTGCGGGCTGACGGGCTGGCGGGTGGACGGACGGGCGGGCTGGCACAGCTTGTCCACGCATTAAGTACTCGACAGATCGTAACGGTATATATATGTATCACGGCCAGACAAACAACCTTATTGGTTGTTAGTGAGTTATCTTCCCTTGTTGACTGGCCATGCATAGATGTGCCTCGATATTGTGAAATTCGACACTCTTGTTAAATTTGCGTTAAAGTTGTTTTATTTTCACAATAAA
This sequence comes from Conchocele bisecta, assembly GCA_029237695.1. Taxonomy (NCBI): domain Eukaryota; kingdom Metazoa; phylum Mollusca; class Bivalvia; order Lucinida; family Thyasiridae; genus Conchocele; species Conchocele bisecta. The sequence continues at coordinate 115,943,275 of CM055268.1, read as the reverse complement.
AATCTAATGACTTCTCACCCCTTGGTGGTCATTTTTCATTGTCGAACTATGTATCATTGTCCATGCAATAATTAAACTTCCACCTGATGGATCGTAACCGAATTTGGTACACATGTCTATCTAGGGAAAAGTCTATTCATTTTCAAAATTGTAGGATGCGTTTTCTCCCCTTGATATCCATTCTTAATAATTTTCACAGTCTGTATCATTGTCCGCACAATAAATAGACTTCGACTTGACGGATCATATCCACATTTGGCACACATGTATATTATGGCAGAAGAAAGAGCCCTATTGGGTTTCGGTGAGTTGTATCCCCGTGTGAACTGGTAATGCCTCGACGTGCCTCGATAGTGTGTCATTCGACATTCTTGTTAAATTTGCGTCAAGTTGTATTTTCACAATAAAAATCTAATGACTTCTCACCCCTTGGTGGTCATTTTTCATTGTCGAACTCTGTATCATTGTCCATGCAATAACTAAACTTCTACCTGATGGATCGTAACCGAATTTGGTACACATGTCTATCTTGGGAAAAGTCTATTCATTTTTAAAATTGTAGGATGCGTTTTCTCCCCTTGATATCCATTCTTAATAATTTTCATAGTCTGTATCATTGTCCGCACAATAAATAGACTTCGACTTGACGGATCATATCCACATTTGGCACACATGTATATTATGGCAGAAGAAAGAGCCCTATCGGGTTTCAGTGAGTTGTATCCCCGTATGAACTGGTAATGCCTCGACGTGCCTCGATAGTGTGTCATTCGACACTCTTGTTAAATTTGCGTCAACGATTTTTTAAGTTTTAGTTTTTGAAGGGTTTACCGATTTCCTATTCAATGGAGTTATCCCCCTTGTATGCTGACTACACCTCGACGGGCGTATATTGTGACATTCCGCACTCTTGTTTGGTAATCAAACTTCATTTCTGGCCTGTGTGCAGAAGGGCTGACAGAGGTGTCATGTTTAATGTTATCCTACTAGCACTGCAGCGTGCAGTATGTTGTGTGAAATTACTGTAACTTTTGCTTGTGAATTGTTTTGGCTGTGCCCAGTGGTAACATTATATACATGCATCACACTGGCTCTTGTTTTACACCCCTTACATCGCAACACCGATATTTATTTAGAAAAGAGGTCATATTCATCGTAAATCAGCTCAAAATGACTAAACCTTTGAGAGCTTGTGCAGTTTTCAATTCCTCATGGACTGCATTTGTCCTCAACTTTCAACATCATCTATGGAAAATATTGTACTGTAGTCTCGCACACAGACGCGTGGAGGAGATGGATATGCCGCTATTCCCAGTCTCGTCGGCAGCGTCAACACAGTCTTTAAGTTCCATGTCTACCATTTATGTCTTTTGTTTTGGCGGATTTTAATAATATTAACCTACAATGTGTGTCTATGCTTGCTACTTTGTTGCACATATCCTGTCGTCACAAGGTCACGAGCACTACGTTTGGCTATGAAGTATTTTTTAATCAATAACACAAAAGTCACCTTCCCTAAAAAAATATATTTGATAAAATTTCAGAAAATATTTATTTTATTGCGAAAAAACGATTTTTCTATGGGAATTTAACATGGGGCTAAATAGATTTTTTAAATAATTTGTGAATTTGTGGAACGATTTTCAAAATTTAAATTGTATTATCTAAGTTACATCATTTCCAAGCTATCTCGCCTGGTTCAGGAGCCATTTTCCAAAATTGTCTCCGCAATTCAATCAATATTTCATGGAATTTCATCAAATAAAAACATTGGGTAGGGTGGCATTTTTGTTATTGATGAAAAAGTACTTACATTTTAATATTTTTTAGATTGAATGTGTTTAATAGCAAAAAGTACGTTGGCAGAAAAAATGTGGAAAAGACAGTAGAGGCCTATATTCAAGTGTCGTGTTTAGCATTTGCCTTTAGGTATTTAGATTCGTCAATAAATTGTATATCTACAATGTGTGTCTAGGCATGCTACGATGTTGTGCATTTGCCCCACGTCCCAATGTCCTAGATCAAGGTCGGGGGATAAGTTTTACTTTCAAATTTGCCGTTATGTCTTTTATATTATTTACGAGACGTCTAATTCCGTGTCATTCTCGTTTCAAAATCAATACCGTTGACATGTGACTGTGCGATCAGGGGTGTAATACGAGCTACGGGTCCATTTGCATTTTTTTGTTGCAGGTACGCTGTCTGCTAACGGTATTGCAGGTGTTCCCGTGCTATTCAGTTCCAATAACCCGCGACTGTCGGCCATTGGTAGATGGCAGGGCATCCAAGTAACGGCAGCCGGTAAGTCTGTCGTATTTTGGTAGTCGGGTTAGCCGATTATCATGGATCGCTTTACTTTTACATGTTCTACCATTGTTTGATTGCTTCAGAGATACTGTGCTTTACATACGCACAAGTTATTAATGAAATAAATTACATGTAGTAAAACTAATATATCTTCAGATTTAATTATTTTTTCTGAACGAAATTGTTACCAGTCGCCTGAAAGAACGTCAGGATATGTAAAATAAAAATGTGTTTATTCTTGAAAATTTACCCTACAGCATGGGCATATATAATGTGATTGTTATTTAACGAATATTTTGTTGTTTTTATTGCGTTCACGGTTTTGAGGGGTACGTTGTTACTAATTGTTTTGGTATTTACATAGTATACGACGACCACTTTCACGCCATCACAGGTATAGTGTGATATTTTTTAAACCAGTATGTACTTTTGCAAACAAATATTTAAAGGACTACATTCACAGATAATGTTATCAATGCGATGCGACCTGTACCATGTGTAAAAGTGAGGAATGTCACAAAGGCCAAAACCTGGCGACATGTGACGATTGTAATATGGGATGTACGTAGAAATGGAATGAAACATATGTTACATGAGGGACATTCCAGCCAAAGAAGCGTTTACTCCGAAATTTATTATTTTCGACTTTGAATGTAGTCATAATGAAATGCTTCAGAGCGAAACAAGCTAGACACTTTATAAAAGAAAACAAAACAACTGAGAATATCAATTGGCAATCCATTGAAACTCCTGTACAAGATGCATCCACTGCAAAACGTCATGGTGCGGAAAATCTACCCATAGAAAATCTATGGAAAATCTACCCATATCTAACCCGTTGCGAAAAATGTGACGTGTACGAATACGAAGTATCGGGACTGTGCCTCGATACGTGCGGGTTCAGAGAATCATATTTGATGGAGAACATACGGCAGAAAGGTTTGGACAAAGACGCTTTCCGGATAAGATACGAAAGAAAATTAACAGAATGTTGAAATTGACCGGCCTAAAATAATAAGGATATGAATTTATTTTGAATCAAAGAGCGCGATGAATTTTTCGTATGGCATCAAAGCAAAACTGGCAAACAACTGTACAACTGCATTTGTATAATGCACGTAGAAAAAAGTAAGTTCGCTTGTAGTAAGAACGCTTCAAATGTCCGACAATGTATATTCTGTTTAAATAGCGCATGAGTGTCTGGGACTGCAGTATTCGTGGGGCATCGTATGTACCTTATGTCAGCCGGGACTTTATGTCTCTAAGAGACAAGCTAAGTATGAAGATGCGGATATGAATGTCTCTACTTTTGTCTGTCAACACGGACTATACACATATACTTGAACTTTGTAAGTTAATAAATCACGTAATAGTAAGAAAAGTAGTTACTATTACAGTGCGTATCTATATACAATGTACACTCTCGTAAGCTTATGCATGAATCCAGCTGATATCACTGACTGCTATGATAATTCACAATTATTTCTGGTATAGAGGAGACAGACATACTCACTACTGTAAATTGTAACGTGCGAATATACATGGGCCGCCGGGTGACAAAATGGACCTTATTTTAGCAATAATTATTAAATTATTTTGCACATTTAGGCTATACAATGAGAATAGAATTACATTACCAGAATATAATCATGATGTTAACGGCAGGTAGTATGAGCTCTCCACTGATGGAATGGCGATCAAGGTAGGCCCTGACCAGACAGCGCAGATGTGTAAATTGATCTGGGGATATGCTGATAGCATACATAGTAAGATCCATTTTGTCAACAGGTGCCCACGTGTTTATATTACACACTATCTGAATTGGTGACCCTCGTTCTTTTTTTACATGTCATGTCACATGTACTTACATGTCGTTGATGCAACTCTCACTTACTTCTATCATTTCTTTCTTTCTGTTCACATTTGGTGGACTCAACATCGTGGACCGGCGGCCAAGATGTATTGTGCTTGCTTTAGATAGATCAGATTTCTAATACTACTTTATGGAATTAAAACTAGGAAGCTTTAATGTTAACGGTATGGGATCAAAACACAAACGGCTACACCTTTTTCAATGGATAAAGGACAATGATTACGATATATATTTCATACAAGAAGCGCATTTCACAACAAGTGACAATCCCAGTGGGAAAAGGAATGGGGTGGTGATGGGTATTTTAGTGGGTAATATAGCAATAAGGAAGGTATATGTATTTTAATAAAACCGGGGCTTGACCATACAATGTAACATTATGAACAGGTCATGACCGGTAGAATTCAATCTCTTAAAATATGCATTTCTGAAAAAGAGTATACATTGATCAATATATATGGTCCAAACGAAAACAGTCTAGGATTTTACCAAGACCTCGATACATATATAGAAACAGTGGAAGTAGATACTTTAATAATAGGGGGCGAGTTTAATATAATTTTAGATCCAGATTTAGACAAGAGAGAAACTATTGTCAATAATTAATAAATATGAACTACATGATATCTGGAGAATTCTTAATCCTAATACAAGGAAATTCACATGGCATTCGAATACTAAACCACAAATATTCTGTCGTTTATACTATTTTCTAATATCTGAAAATGTAATTAACAGAGTAACAAAAAGTAAAATTACTACAGGGTTTAAGTCTGACCATTCGTTAGTATATTTTTGTTTACAGACTCAATCTTATGAAAGGGGTCCGGGATATTTTAAGTTAAATAATAGTCTACTTTTAAAAACAGAATACCAACAACTAATTAGACGAAGTATTTCTACCATTGCCCGAAATCAACCAACATGCTAATCCAAATACACTTTGGGAGATAATTAAAGGAACAATAAGAAATGAAACGATAACAATTGCGTCCACTGGAAAGAAAAAATATTTAAAAATGGAAAATAAATTAATAAAGGAAATAGATAAACTAGAAGCAGACTACTCAAAAAAATATATCGGAAGATATTTTAACAGAATTAAACACCAACAAAGATATGCTACAGCATTTATATGAACAGAAAGTTAGAGGAATTATGTTAAGATCAAAAGCCGAATGGATTGAGGGTGGGGAAAAAATACAAAATACTTTGCAAATTTAGAACGGAAACGGTCTGAAAATAAAACGATAACTAGATTAACGGTAAATGGTCAAAATATTTCGAGCAATGGTGAAATATTAAATGAAGAAAAATAATATTATAAAAAAGTATTTACGAAAAAAGAAGCTGAAAATACAAATCACAATTTTTTTTCAAATGATAATGGTGTAAACAGATTATCCGAAGAAAATAAAGAATTATGCGAAGGCAACCTTTCAGAATACGAATGCTGTAACTCTTTAAAGGAAATGAAAAACAATAAGAGCCCAGGCTCAGATGGTCTGACTGTGGAATTTTATAAAATATTTTGGAATGACAAAAAAAGATATTATATGGATTCTTTTAATTTTTCATTAGCAAATGGATTACTAAGTGAATTGCAAAAAACAGGGTGTAATAACATTAATACCAAGAAAGGATAGCGATGTATCTATACTTACGACTTGGAGACCTATATCATTACTTACTGTGGAATACAAAATTGCATCAAAGACCATAGCAAACAGAATTAAAAAGGTTTTACCAAATATAATAGATGACTCACAAACCGGATTTCTAATGGAAGGTACATCGGAGAAAATATTAGAACTCTATACGAATTAATGGACCATTTGAATGAATATGAATTACCGGATTTATTTTTCTTCGCAGATTTTGCAAAGGCATTTGATACTGTTCAACATTCTTACCTCTAAAAAGTTATGAAACATTTACATTTTCGCAACAACATTCTAAATTGGATTAAGCTTTTTTACTCTGATGCAAAAAGCTGTGTTACAAACAATGGCTATTTATCGAATTTCTTTTCAATAAATAGAGGCGTACGTCCAGCCTTTCCTTTATCACCTTACCTTATTATTATCGCCATTGAAATACTATCCAAAGCAATTATAAATGAAAAAGATATAATAGGGGTAAACATTTATGATATAGAAATTAAAAACACAATGTTTGCCGATGATGCAACTTTTATGACAGATGGTTCAGGAAAATCATTTGAAAACTTAATAAACATAATAGATGAATTTAGTAAAATATCTGGTCTCAACCTTAACACAAAACAAAATCAACTGTAATGCGCGTTGGTGCCTTCAAAATGAAGATCTGATTTTCTGTCCGGATAAGAAATTCATTTGGACTTCTCTTAGTGCAAAAATGTTAGGAATTACGTTCTTAAATAATAATACAGATATCCACGAATATAACATCCTTCTTAAAATAGTAGAGTTTGAACAGTGTCATGATATGTGGAAACATGGAAACTTAAGTTTACTTGCAAAAATTACAGTTATTAAAACGTTTGCTGCTCCAAAATTAATATATCCGTTTAAAGTTTTACACGACCCTCCAGACAACATGATCAAAAGAATTAAAAACAAAATATTCGATTTTTTATGGGACAGCAAGCCTGATAACATTAAAAAAAATACAATCATCCAATCTTACGAAAAAGGGGGATTAAAAATGTTAGATATAGATAGTTTTATAACATCAATAAGAGCATCATGGGTAAAACGAATATGTGACACATCAAACAGAGGTAAATGGAAACAACTTTATGAAAAAAACCTTGAAAGATATGGTGGATTTTTTCTCTTTGAATGTAACATAAAAGCAGAAGATGTAAAACATATAGCGGAAGATAATACGTTTTAAAATAATGTTTTAAAATCCTGGTCACATATTAACTATTCCTCCAAAAATGACACAGTATCAAAATAAATACTTTGGAATAATTCCAATTTAAAGCATCAAAACAAAACAATATTTTTCAACGATTGGTACAGTAAAGGCATTACATATGTTGAACATCTATATGACTATAGAGTAAGGAATTTTCTACGCTTTACTGATTGTACAGCAATATTCAATATACGTCAGGACGATTCTATAAAATATCAAAGTATTGTGAACAGCATAAGTCCATTATGGGCCGAGAAAATAAAAACCGAAAGCATCAACACAACTCCACAATCTACGTCGCTTATATCGAGAGTACAGGATAGCAAATATGTGAACAAATACTATATACAAGACAAACACACAAACAAAATATAGAATAAATAAAATCTGAACAAAAATGGACAAATGAATTTTCTGATGATAATTTATGCTGGCAACAAATTTACACATTAGCTTTCGATTGTACAATAGACTCAATATTACGCAATTTCCAATATAAATTATTTAATGTGTATCATTGTGACAAATAAACTACTCTATCGTTGTAATATAGTAAATAGTAGTCTATGTGATTTTTGCTCTATGTATGTTGAAAGCATTAAACACATGTTCTGGAAATATATGCATGTGCAACATTTTTGGTCACAGCTTCGAAATTATCTAAGTGAAAAAGAGTTAACATATGAATTAAATTTTCGTAGTGTTTCTCTAGGAATAACAAAAAAGGCACTGATGGTAAAACAATTTAATTTTATAATTTTGTTAGCAAAAACTATATTTTCAAATGTAAATATGAAAAGCATGATATTACTTTCGAATCTTTTGTAAGTTACTTGAAAAAATAGAATACATATAGAAGAAGAAACAGTGGCAATGAAAGACAAAAGAGAACAGCATTTTATTAAGTGGGGCAGGTTTAATACATAAAGTTCTTATAGTCACCGCAAGAAAAATCAAGCACAGCATATCTCTATATTAAATATAAACTACACAGGTCCAGCAAAGAAAGAAATCCTTACCTTCTTCCTTTTTTTCATGCTCTGTATAACTACTTTACTCTCCCATACATTTCACTTTTTAATATAGTATGTAATCATTGTATTTCATTTAGCTATATTCTCTTGTAAACTTTATAAAATGTACATGTTGTATTTAAAAGTGGAAATAAACCATTTAATAACCAAAAAACAAACTGGCAAACAGTTAGTATACCCCAGTATTAAACATATGTCGCTCTCTCACTAGTTGCAAAGATCAAGCCAGTAAAACCTCAATTCATAATTTGGAATGGATTGTGAAACAACACAATTTAAACACACAATAGGCTCAGATTATGGGTCAATAGTGTCTGACAGACACCAGAAATAAATTAAGCGGTCATAGCGAAGAAACCAATACGGATTACGAATAAAACGGATGTGAATTTCACGGCTGGCCAGACTATTTTCCGAAAGACCAAGAAGATACGTTTCATCCACTTACTGGTCAATCAAATGAATGAAGTTTATGCGTTGACACTAAAAAACTAAAACCTATATCCAGAACGTAGCAAAGAAATACGTTTCGATTTGGAAACAACCGGGAAACCGTCTTCGGTGGCAGAACCAACGCCAGTCATCGGACTAGGAAAAGTCAAGATCGCTGCACACCGTGGACTCTACTGTCATGTCCTAGCTTACATATCCAACATAACATTGAAAGCCACCCTATGCAGATTGTTGCTCAGAGACCGTTGATTGGAACATTTTGTATAACTTTAAATTCAGAAACGGCTGTACATTTAGAATGCAAAGTTAGCGAAGTATACTTCGGCTGTGTTTATCCCGGAAATTCAAACATTTGTGCATTTAGGATATAAAGTTAACAAACAAAGTATCTTTTTCCTTTGATAGAACTTATGGATATTTGAAACACGTATTCCTTTGAGGGTCATGTATAATGCTGTGAAAATTTAATAATCCCAAAGTCAATGTCATGGAATTTGTGCGCTAAGCAAGTATAGCATTGAGAACGCTTTCTTATAATAGCGTGTTCACAAGACTTCACTCTTCCTTTGGTAGAATGTTCAGGTATTTCACTAATGCAATTGTCTGAATGTCATCTATCATGCCGTGACAACTCCACACTATTTCATACCACAGCGGGCGGTTAGTTAGGAGCATGCGAATGCAATTTAACGGTGCTATTTATCCTTACCGGAATCATCCCGATCCATCATTTGGCCCTCATGTACATATGTTGGCATGCTGGTACATGATAGTTGAATCCAGTTATATCCGTCATGAAAGTAGTAGGAATAATACTAATTCCATCACTTTATGGTGATCGGGCAAAGTAACGCCGTTGAAGTGAGGACCTGGCACCAGATCAGGTTATTCTAATTTCATGACTGAATATATATGCCTTATATTCAGTGCTGCTTTTGAAATCCCCCACCCTCATCCATAAAGGTGAAATACGGGATTCCAGTCCGTTAACACAGCCTAAAATGACGTTAACTGTTTACATGTCATTAAACACCACCAAATAGATACGTGTTATGTACAACTCTATATTTCAATGTCAATGGCACATAGTGTTTTCACAAAACTTAACACTGGGGTATATTTGTTATAAAGTTTGCTTCAATTTATGGAACGTTTTGATATTTCACACGTGTATTCCTCTGATTGTCCTTCCTGTGAGGTTCGCCCCCCACCGCCCAGCACTAACGCCAACTGCAAATGTTATAGGCTCAGTGTGTGCACGTAACTTAACTCAGAGGTAAATTTCATATAATTTCTGTTTCCTTCACGCAATGTCGCGATATTTAACACATGCATTCACATGATCAACCTCTATCATTATGTGGTAAATCTTTGACAACCCCCACACACTTCGAAATAATGGTGTCAGTGACCACGCATGAAATACATTTTTCTTGCTTACTAACACATGTAGTTGGATGGATATATGTGTTATAATATAGTCCGGCACAAATCGTTACAGATAGTGGAAATCTAATATGGCTACCCATATTTACCACATATATATATATGCTGTCCAATGACTGTGGCACAATTAATTGCATATGTCGTTTCGTTGATTTATGCACGAAACGTGATTTAAATACCTTTAATAATACGATAACAAAAACCTTGAGCGATTGTCATCAGTTAATAAATTTAAATGTGTTATTTATTTAGCCCCAAACCCCTAATTAATTCTGAGTAGTATCTGAAATACAACTCCCAGAGCATCATACTAATCAATTGGAATGTTCACATGAATACAGCCCACGCCATTACATGTGAAATACGGGAACCGTTGTTAACCCGGCCTAAACTGACCGTAGCTGTTGACAGGCCATTATACACCACAACATAAATGAATAAATGTACTGTTAGCTTACATACGGACTACTTATAAAGAATAGGAAGTAAGAGTACTGAATATTTTAACATTTTACATTATTCACCGATTTTGTAAAGGTGGATTAATGTGAAAAGTTATACCAATTTAACTTTAAATACGAATATCGAGAAAAAAGTTACCCTTTTACAAATCATGCTCTATTCAATTTGTATTTCACCAACTACGAGTTAGTGGGGTATGTACGACAGTACTTTACAAAAACAATAAATGTTCAAACGGCAGCAAGGCAGATATATGTGATTAACAACAATATAGGACACCAACCAGATATTGCCTGGTATAAGACTGACATTTGTAATGTTGACCAACTGAGTGGCCAACTGAGTGGTTGTCACAAGAACGTGAATGTCTTTGTACAATGCGTACATGCTATAGAAATATACCACATACTGTGTTATGCGGAGAAATACTGGCTGCCATGGTTATCTATCATATCAATGTGCATATTGCATAATCAAACATATACTTCCTATCATTTTCTGCCTGTTTTCATAAATAATTATGTTGTTTATTTAAAATACAAGTACCCAATTAGAAAACGTCAAAGTATGCTAAAAGTGGCGGCAATTTTGAATTTTAAAATGACGGACATACATGTTAGTTCATACAAATGTGTCTAATGAAATATTTCAATCAAGAAATCTAGTCCAAACCGTTATTTTTGTGTTGCTGATAACACTGTTTGATTAGAACGGCGGCCATTTTGAAATACAAATATATATAAACAACAATATAATTTCATAATGGTACATGTTCAAATGACAAATATCATTTAGTGCATGATTCTGTTAGATAATCATCCATTTTACCATTGAAATTATTTGTATTTGATTGAAAATAGCACAACAGTTATTGCTATGGCATCCATTTTAAATAAATTGGCGGACATAGTTGTTATTGAAAAACAATGTTAATATTTAATTTTTGGCATTTATATAAATGAGTTGTCTAACTTGTGGTCGAAAATGTGCTTATTCTTTTGACAAAAAGAATATATATGTTTTGAATGGCAGCCATTTTGAATTTCAAGATAGCCGCCACACACTTTTTTTGTTGTATTATGTCACATACTCTAGGTCACAATAATATAGCAACAATTTCAGCAGGTTCACTTTTTGACACTGAATACTCTTTATTTTTCATTTCCTGGCCTTTGAGTTAAAACTTTCATACTGATGATCCACTTGGTTTTGTATAAACGAACAATTGTCCATCATTCACTTTAGCAGGTGCCCGTTCAACGTCTGTTTCGAACTTCACTCTCCACTCTTCTTCTAAATAAAGCTCTGAATACAATCATTCACATATTGAGGCATTATAGCTACTCAATCAAATGGGTCTACAACACCGAACCATTTCATGTCTGGTTTTCCTCTTCTGTTAGTGATTTCGTTTTCTTCACCGGTTGCGTTCATGAGTAAATCTCCAAGTGTTCAAACACATTTGTTTAAAATACCACACTAAAAATACATCGTGCTCTTTGAGTCCAATAAAATCATATCCGTTATATTTTGGGTCGAGGTATATGTAGGTTACAACAATATGTTTCTTTTCTGTATTGGTGAAACAATGAGGGAAGTATCTTTTTTTAAGTCCTTGTAATCCGAATGCCTTGGATGACGTCGCCAAGTTCATTGGCAAACCATTGAGAATGTCTATTCTTTTAATACATTTGTATGTAATTCTTTCTCGACTGTCATGTACATTATGTTAAAACCATTATGAATTATCTTCCCTGGACGCACATATTGGTATATAAGATTTTCGAATATGAAATAACCATCTTATCATTTCATAGTGTGGGCTATCGTTTTGAAATACTTGTATCTGTGTAGACCGAAAAGTGTCATCGTCCAACCTATTCTGTCGTATCTTCACTTTAAACTCTTGTTTCTCTGAACCCGCACGTACCGGGTCACGGTCCAGGATTTTAGTTCTCGTACAGGGCAAAAGATGAAATGTCCCTCTCTTACAATTGATGTAACTTGGCCTACCTATACATCGTAAGAAAATGCCACACGAAATCGTTTTGCTTACTCGCCTATACAACGTGTTACAGCGTGTCGAAACCGCTGTTTGGGGTCGGTTTTCGGCATAGATTTTACAGTTCCTAATACATTAACATAACTATAAAATATTTCGAGTGTCAACTGCACTAAAAACGCGTGTCACTAACATAAATTCGCTTTTTATTATCAAACACATTCACTTCCTCATTATCAATAAATATTAGCCGCCATCTTTGAATATACATAATCACGTGACACGCAGTGCTTTGGTTGGCTAATGGAAATTCTTGTTTTCATTAAATTGTTTATTCACGTTTAAATACAACATGCACAATCATATATTTTAACATGCATACATAACACAAAACATTTGACATTACATGAAGTACACAGCGTATTTTCGAGTGACATTTTAGAGAAATAGTCAGAAAGATATAGTAGAATGAAAGAAAATAAAGATATCCCTCCCTATGTTGATACCTGGTACACAATTCAGAGAGTTACACTTAGCATGATTACTATATTAAATGAGTGTGTAAACAATGTACATGTACTTGATTGTTATATGGTGCTATAAACATAATAATTGTCAAACACACTTAATATTATGTTGTTCTATTTTATATCTTTTAATGGCTATTACTTATTTTAAGGCTAGATATGGATTGTGGCCTAGGGGTTAGAACACATGACTTCCATTTCGGAGGTTGTGGGTTCAAACCTCGCCTTAGGCATCAAAAATACTTTCGCAGTATTCCATCCCCCTGGTCTGTCGGATGAGACTTTAAACTGTGGCCCGTCTCTATATGACCCTAGCTGTTGGTGGGACGTTGAACCCATTCACTTTCACTTTTCACTTTTCGTCTAAGGCTATTCTGTACTTCAAATAGTTTAAAAATTGTTCACATTATATGTCATGATGTTGATATTTGCATTTGATAATGAAGTATTTTGCCAATATAATGATCAAATTGTATTGTTGTGCCAACTGCGATTTGTCATTAAGACCTAGAGAGATGATCTGAAAATTCACTGTATAATTCATGTCTTTACTGTTTAAAATCGGTCTAAGCTGTGACCAAAAGTGTTGCACATGAGTACATTTCCAAAATAGATGTTTTATATTTTCAGTAGACATGGAAAAAAAATCGCACAGGCTGCTACTTACGAAATTACAACGATAAAGCAATTTATTTGTCCCCAGAATTCGCATGATATATTTATATTGAAAATTCCGAAGATTTGAGTCTATTGTACATGTTAACGGTAATATGTAAATCTGTTGCCAGCATAAATTAGAGTTTGGAAATTCAGTTGCCCATTTGTCTTCAGATTTTAGTATTTCTACTTTTTTCTGGTTTATTTGTGATATATATATAGTAATTTGTTAACACCACATTTGCATTTTTGTATGTTTTATATAAGGGCTTCAGTGTTAGAGGGAATGTTAATTCGTTCTGTTTTTATTTTTTCACTCCATACTGAACTTATGCTGTTTAGAATAAATGGATATTTTATGAAATCTTCATTTCATATACTAAATATTTCTGCAAAATCTGCGAATCGTAAAAAAGCATTTGCTCTGTAATCATATAGTTGTTCAATATATTTAATTCCTTTTTCATACCAGTTTTTTTAAAAATAATGTTTTATTTTATCTAGACACTGCTCAAACTCTATTATTTTTGACAGCATGTTATATTCATGTGTAGCGCTAATGTCATTTGAGAATAGCCTTGTCTTACACCTCTATCTATTGAGAAAAGGTCTGATAAAAATCCATTATTTGTAACACAGCTTTTTGTATCGGTGTAAAAAAGCTCAACCCATTTTAAAATTGCATTGCCAAAATTAAAACGTTCTAATATTTTAAGAGGTATGTATGCTCAATGGTATCAAATGCCTTTTCGAAATCTGCAAAGGAAAATAAACCTGGCGAGTTAGTTTCATTTAAATAGTATATTGATTCATAAAGTGTCCTAATATTTTCTCCTTAAAATACCCTGGACCTCTTTCGTCGCATTGTGTTTGTAAACAAAAGTAAACAATCCGATTTTAAACCTATAGTAATTTTACTTTTTGTTACACGATTGATTACATTTTCGGATATTAGAAAATAATCTACACGACAGAATATTGGACGTTTAGTATTCGAATGCGATGTAAATTCCGTGAATTAGGGTTTAAAATTCTCCATATATCATATAAATTATATTTATTCATAATTTACATTATTTTTTCCCTTGTTCGTTTCTTTGTATCTTTTCTACCATTTTTCTTATCTAATTCAGGATCTAAAACTTTATTAAAGTCACCCCCTATTATTAAAAGATAGGAACGGACTCGCTGAATTCAAATTAAATCAATAAATCATATCGAAATAACACGAACGCGGTAGATAACGTCGCGAAAAAAAAACGCCATTATTATTTATGTTTTGTAACTGGCTTCAAATCTCCTGTAAGTCGTCATCTTGGATAGCCGTGACGTCACAGTGCGGCGCCGTGTACAAGCACATCAACTGATCGGTCAAATGGGAGCTGGTCGAAACGGCCCGGGTCAAACCGATCCCCGGTAAAAACGGCACCTATTTGACCAAAACATCCCCACATTTTCAGTAATGTATAATCAGATTAATAAACTAACAAAATCGACCTCGTAATACGAATATTGATAAAATCGAACTATTACAATTAGACGCGTGTGACATGTCTACCATTAATAGTTAATCTAACTAAGCCATGCTTATTGTGCTTACAATCAGTGTAGACCTAGACTTGTCTGCACCCTGCGCTGTTTGATCAGCGTATGCACTGTTAGCCATCCAGTCAAACAATCATTACAATCTGCAGTATAATACATCCATGGGGCTAACCAGGGGACTACAATATCTTTGAAATTCAGATGGCAGTATATGACACTCTTTGATGTGGAATATGGTCCACTATCTTACTAAACCTGGCATATTGTCCAGTATAGAGCTAGATCAGCTTGCAAAAGCAGCAGTCTGGTAGTGGTATGCATAATTTGCACAGTCTGTCCAGGATCTGCACTGTTCACCTTTCCATCAATGAAACACATGTCCTGCTTCTAAGCAATATATATCGTTACCATGCTCAAGATGTGTGATATTTAATCAAGAGCTATATACTGGTCACAAATCCCAAAACCCCATTTCTCCAATCACAGCCACAAATGTGTAGTCCTAACGTTTACATACTGTTTAACTTCATAGTCGAGACCTGGTTTTATTAGTATGCATATATGGTCTTCTTTATTACTGGAATCCTCACTAAAAAAAGCATCACCACCCCAATCGTCTAGCCATTGCTCTCTGTTATCCGAAGTAAAATTTGCCTCTTGAATAAAACATATACTGTATTTAGTATATGTTATCCATTGAAAAAGTTGTAAACGCTTGTTTGTTGACCCCATGCCCTTAACATTAAAGCTTCCAATTTTTAGATCCATGTAGTTTTGTTTTCAAGCACGTTAAGACAGCACTCTACACTTCAAGGGTGTACCACATATCAATAGGGTCGGAGAGATGAGAGAGATGCGTGAGAGTTGCATCAGTAATACGTTCCGAGCGAGAGCCACCAAATTAGCTATTATAAATAATGGCTAATGGAAAATGACGTTAGTCTCCAGTAACCAACCAAAACCACAGCGTGCACGTTATTGAAATATTTTCAAAGATGGCGGCTAATATTTATTGATAATGAGGAAGTGAATGTGTTTGATTTTAAAAAGCGTATTTAAGTGAGACGCGTTTTTAGTGCAGTTTACACTCGGAATCTTTCAGATTTATGTTAATGTATTTATTAGCAACTGTAAAATCTATGCCGAAAACCCACCCCAAACAGCGGTTTCGACACGCTATATGTAACACGTTGTTTATGCGAGTAAACAATACGAATCCGTGTGCCATTTTCTTACTATGTCGACTATTCACGGTGGCTAAATACGGCACACATTTGTAGACACACAAATGACGGTGAAAGAATGGCGTTCACAACACGTAATCCTTTAATAATTCGCCAATTAATACATTTAGAGCATATCAATGTGGATTTATGTACCGTACTTGACATTTGCTCACCTGAAATGACTGCCCACACCAGTGGTAGCTACCCAGCTGTGAGTGTCACCGTACGTGGTGCTTCAACCTACTTCTATGTGCCAAGGACTTCCCACATTTGGGGCATACACACATTTCTGAAACGATACGTGAACGTACAAAAGTAAATGTATTGATTCTTACCACGAGAGAGATTACAATGATGGTTATCGCGAAATCCAAGACGGCCGCCGTTGAAAAGTAGGTCAAATTCTCAAAAAATCTTCTCACAAACCGCCAGGCCGATTTCGACGAAGCTTGATATGAATGATTGATAGTTAACGATGTTTCAGATTCCTTCGAATGGTGGCCCCCGGGTCAAAATTCACATTTGACCAAATATGGTCATGTCATATATCTATTCGAATGTATGGACGAAATGGTCACTTAGGAGCATTTTTTTGTCGAAATCAGATGATTCCATCATCCAAGATGGCCGCCGAAAGGTCAAAGGGTCGTTCTTTTATTAGAGATTTCAAACATCTTCTTCATACAAACCGCTGGGCCATTGGTAGCAAACTTCGCAGTTATGGTCCATTGGTAAAGCCTTTTTCAGTTTTGTTAAAATGGCGGTCATCATTAATACAAGATGGCGGCCGTCTAAAAATAGCACAACATTTTAAAAAATCTTCTTCTCACGAACCACCAGACCCATTTCTACGAAACTTGGCATAGATGATCGATGTACAATGCTTTTTCAAATTTGTTAAAATGGTGACCCCTGGGTCAAAAATGGGGTCAAATAGGGGTCAAATTTCATTTTTTGACAGAATATGGTCTTGTAATATATAAAATCAAGGGTATTGATGAGGCGATCGCTGTGGTACTGTTTTCATCGAATCGGATGATTACATCATCCAAGATGGCCGCCGAAAGGTCAAAAAGTCGTTCATTGGTAGCCAAACTTTGCAGTTATGGTTCATTGGTAAAGCCTTTTCAGTTTTGTTAAAATGGCGGTCGTCGTTAATCCAAGATTGCCGCCGTCTAAAAATAGCATAAATTCTTAAAAAATCTTCTAACGAACCACCAGACCGATATCGACGAAACTTGACAGAAATGATCGATGTACAATGCTTTTTCAAAGCTGTTAAAATGGTGACCTCTGGGTCAGAAATGGGCATGGCCCGGGGGGTCAAATAGGGGTCAACTTTTTTACGGAATATGGTTATATAATACATAAAATCTAAGGATTGTAATAAAAAGTAGGCTGGAAGCATCCTGTTGTGGTCTCAAAACCTCTCAAAGTTGTGTAAGATATATCTGTACATATCGCGAGACAACTCCTACCCTGGTGACTTCTCAAGTTTGTCGCATTGACATTGTGTGCCTGTCATGGGCTTATTTTGATGTATATGTAGTGACAACTTTACATACCAGTATTTGCTTGATGTTTGTGACTTTGCACAGGTGAGCGATATAGGGCCGTCATGGCCCTCTTGTTTCATATTTCTTTGCTATTTCTCGACAATGCTAAATTCGTTGAATAATATACTGTTATACAACATTATAGATACTGTGTCTCAGATATCCGTCTAAAGTGATGAAACAGATTAGCAAAACAAAAAGACGATTAAAGTTTAGATTGATACCATATTTATGAACCTAAATGCCCTAATAGTGTAGCAGCAGCACTTAAATAAGTGCTCTAGTTAAGGAGATGGGTCAACCGGAAGTACCACATTAAGTGTCATATATCAAAATGTTCGTCTTGGTGTCAGGATTCTGAAAACCAATGTTGCCATTGCGGCAATTTTGTGCCGGCTGAGATTTTGGGGTAAAACATACGGAATTATAGATAAAAAGTGGCGAAAACTGGAATCGACAAATATTACGAAATTGTTTACATATGTAATCCACATATTCATATCATATACATATATGATATTGTACAATATAATTAAAGCATTTTCTGGCATATAAACCATACATTTTAGTTAACCGTTCCAAGGTGGTCCCCATTGTCTCACTTTTGCAGTGAAAATACAAATAGGTATGGAAGCCAATGATGACAGAACATTTTCACATTTACATTTTCAAGTACAGGAATGAAATTTGTAATATAAAGTGTATTTACGCAATATCTTCAATTGTTCTTGTGTTAATTAGTACATAGCCGGTACCATCTGTATTAAAATATAAATGATTGTCCTCTATATTTAATAAATAAATACCTCCTTATCTGTACCAGAGAATTATCTGTTGTGGTGAAAGTGGTAAAGTTTTAATTTAAGTTCAAGCTCCATCTACCAGGTATTTATCTGGGACAATACATACCTTCATGGAGGTATTTACTTCTTATATAATATGGTTTAGTGATCTGAAAATAAGTAAATTTCATGAAACCAAGAAACCAATTCAAATTCTCCTGCTGACTGATTCATTAATATCCACGAGACCTCGTCAATATTCATGAGTCAGGTAACTAAATTGGTCCAAATAAATGGTATAAACGTACATTTGGCGGAACTTCATCTGTGACGTCGCCAGATGCAACAATCAAAACATGAAACATCATTGCGTCATATGTTCTACCAAGAGATATATAGTGTAAATAGAAACTCTGAATGAATTTAGTGTACATGTACGTGATTGTTCAAACCTTACCATTGTCTTGCCACAGAAGCGTTTTGAAGCCATATTAGAGTACATCTTATTACACGTATGCATCATGATAAACGGGGCTAATTATATTTTTGACCAGTGTAGCACCTGTGCAATACTTCCATTTGCCATGACGTGACACAATGCATTAATACACATGATGGTGAAGGCATACACTAGTAAAAACTGAGATAAGCTCGGTCTTGCCAGATGTTCATCATGTTATATACTAGATACTATCTACATAAAGTTACATGGTAAGTGTTCCAATCTTTTTCTAATGTCTGATTTGCACCAATTACATTATGAAAATATAAGTGGAAAACTTATTTTGTATTTCTAAGCGGAAGTGAATGTGATATTTTCAGTTATAAATATGTAAATACATTTGTATTGCATATGTCATTCATGAGATATGAATACAGTAGCCAGTATGCATGTTTTTCTGTCCAATCATTTCTTTGCAGATACTCACTATATATGTCGTGAATCAGCACATTTAGCAGTTCAAACGGTTCTGTTGTCAACGGATTCGAACACACACTATCTTCTAGATCGTCGACTTCACACCTTATGCGCCTGATCGCTGTGTACGCACGTGCATCCTTCTGCACCGGAGTTTGTACATTCACAAACTAATTGTTGAAAAGCTCCGATGCTGCAGGCGATTGACTCATTAACTGTGGCTGAAGTGTGCCCCTTTCAGTGCATTCATACCCAAATCCAACAGGGTCTTGTACGGCAATATTTGGAATGTTAGCTTTGCACCATATCATACGTTGATACGACACATGCGGACAAGGAGACCAAATCTGTTTTCCGTCGGAGGCAGCATTTTTCCAGTGAAATTATTTTCTGTTTTCTCACGCAACATATTCAGTGAAATACAATTTTTTCTTCCATACATATCCCCGACAAACATCATACTCTGAACAAATTGAGATTTGGACACTCCCTCAGTAGTTCATAATGTTGCCAATGAATCATATTCAGCTGACTTCTGTTTCAGTGTACGGAAGGCCAATTTCTTTCCATGACCAACGAATGAGCTAGTAGTGTCACATCTTGTCAGACAATACATTGGCAGAAGTAGGTTTCGCTGTGGATGAGGCATGTTGTCATATATTTCATATACCGCACTAAATGTACGTGCTTCCCAGTACGACCTGTTAAGAAGACGAGTCTGCTTGCAGCTATCTCTGGACGATGGTGAATGAGGAGAACAAGAACGGCATTATCTGGACTGCATACTACACTTGTTTCTGCACCCATCAGAGGCTTTGACACAGAGTAGCATCATTCTCGTGTCAGCTTCTTATTGAATGGACTGTAGCTCTGGGACTCCACTAACGGTGGACGGCGTTACTTTAACGACCTTATATTCCTGACCTCCGCTGATAAACATAACTTGATTTTCAGCAAGCAAGGTACAATTGTGCATTGTGTAACACTGTACAAGCGCAGACTTATTCATGCAATTACTGATAAATTGGGTCCAGTTTGGTGCTATCCGGACTTCAGGTCGCACGTTTATATCACTTCCTTGCACGCCCCATGTTCGTTTCTCACGCGTTTGGTCCTTGATGCTGTCGTCAAAATATTTGTCGAACATTACATGAATTTGCTGAACTGGAATGCCAATGTTAGAGACTCTACTGCGATTCAAAATAAAATTAAAGAGCACCATCGCCATTTCTTCAATGTAATTGTGGCAACATGTCGTGTTGTGTCATTCATCATCTGAATGGATGGCATCACATGCTGTTACAATGTTCACTGTTTCAGCTGTTTATTCCTTCCAGCCATGGTATAGGCTGTGATTTTACTGTCCATACCATCTTCTTACCATCCTCAGTAAACATGCTTAACGGAACGGGCGCATTTCATACGACATGTTTCTTGCTAATGGAACTTTTTTCTTGGCTGTGACAGCCAAAAGACATTCGTTTTTCGTCCATACTCAGATTATTCTTCTTTACTTTAACTGACTTTCTGATTTCAGACATTGCTTTCCGAACTGACCGCGGTAATGTGTCATACAGGCTTTTTCGATTTATTTCCATCGTCTTGAGTCTGGGTCAGCAAGCCTCTCTTCCACAAACGTTGTTAACATCTTGATCTCTTTTTCAAGTGCATTTACCGGACTATCCTCATTATCTATGGCCCCGCTTATTTATTGCAGCACAGAATACAATTTGGGGTACGGTATATGAAAATTTGTGATTTGCTTGTTTAGGGCAGGGCAGGCATCTGGACACCCCCATCTGAATCCGCGCCTTGTGTGGTGATTTCATCTCCCAATGGTGAAACCTTTAAGTTTGCGTCCAATATAGTCTATTGCAATACGAACGACATGTATATACAAAATATCGTACAGTAATAGTATACATGTGTGCGTCAAATAATCTGTTATTTTGAAGTACACTTACCTGCAAGGAAATTAGTGCTATCTTGGAACGGTCACTTGCCAATTATGGTTTATATGTTACAAAAGGTTGTAATGTAATTGTTATATGTCAGTTATACATGTTATAACCCTGTTGGCATAAACAAGTGTCATGTATTCTAAAAAATTGCGGATACCATTTGACCCAAAAATCTTATCCGGCACAAAGTTGCCACAATGGCAACATTGGTTTACTAATTCCTGACACCAAGACGAACAATTTGGTATATAACATGTAATGTGGTACTTCCGGTTGACCCCTGTCAAAATTTGCCGGGAGCTGCTGCTCTACTATAATGTTTTGGTGAAAATAAATGTTTATAATACTTAAAAGAAAAGTGTCGAGTCGACAATAGGAATGCAAGGTAAGAGAAAAGTGTCGAGTCGACAATAGGAATGCAAGGTAAGAGAAAAGTATAAATACATGTGTATTTTGAGATATTTCCTATGGTAAAATTATAAATTTATGTTGGTATCACTGTACTTTCCTATAAGTATATGGATATATCTCTAGACCGACTTTCAGCCAATAACATGTCAAACATTGTCGAGGTACGAAAGGGACAAATCAATGTTGCATATAAAGTCAGCGCTAAGCTTCAATTTAACAATCTAAATTTGTCACAGATCTTTTTTTGAATTTTTGTGACCCCTTATTAGCCATATTCAATTGTTACCCCTCATTAGAATGTTCGTGTTTGGTGCCAACATATGGTCGAATCTGCATATATGTTTTTCATTTTGTTCTTAACATCTTCTAGTATTGCACTATGACTGCGTGCCAGTCGTGCACCATATCCTCCCAGCTATAATAGCAGTTTTCCAAGGTATTGTAAAATGTGACCCCTTCTTAGCTACTGGGGTTTCGGTCCCGCACGTACGCGGTTTCACTTTTATACGAAATAAGGCCGTCCTTAGCAATAGAATAATGAGCAGAGTTTGGGTTTTTCAAATGGCAAGGTTCTCGTACACGATTTCTGTTATTTGAATAGGCTTACTCAAAGTTATGATAATCAATCTTACCTGAATTGGGTCGATCCGCCATTGTTTTTCGTGCCCCTGCTTAGCAAAATGTCACGTGGTACCCGCACCGTGATAATGGGACATTAAATACCATAGACTATCTGACTTGGGGTGGCGCTAACTGGGCATGGCTTGGTGTGAGAACAAGACTCCAACTCCTATTGTGGCTTGCTTCATTCCTTTTTTTTTCCATTTCATGTATCACGTAATTGATTGTATATAACCTATTGTCTGTACATTTGTGTCAATACTATATTTTTCGGAAATTTTAAATTTAATTGCTTTAATGTAATTGCCCTGTATCAGAGGATGCTGAAACCAGAACAACTTATAATCCAGAAAATATCAATTATCACAGAATATAAACTGTTCTAAAACTGATGACAGGAATGTCTTGGTTTCGGCATCCTATAGTCACATGTGAGGGAGAGGATTTAAATAAGCCTGCTTTCAATCCAATCCCATTTGTATAGTACTGTATATAGTAATATTGACATTGACAATGAACTTGTAAACAGTATGCAAATAAAATATGTTTAAACTAAATAACATAGACAATGATGAGTATCGTGGTTCCGTGTAGAGCAGCGGCTCTATCCTGTATGATTTTACACACGAGTACATTGTGCATATTTCAGTACCTTTTGACTATATTTAATCTGACCGATGAACGTGGTCTGAAGGCCACCACGTACCAATACCCGTCAGCGAGCGTCAGCATCATGAGATGCGCATTATATGCATTAATTTGTTGATGATTCTTTATAAAAAGCCGTCGCGCACTGATCACCAATACGTGTATGCAAACGAGTTATTATTTATACAAACACATGGGCATGCGCCGTGCTTGGCGTATGTAGATAAACCCAGTTTGTGGAGCGCCTGGTCAAGCGGTCTGAGGCGTCGGAATGCTGATCTTACGGTCGTGGGTTCGAGCCTCACCGGAGGCGTGCGTTGTGTCCGTGAGCAAGACGCTTTATCCACACTGCTTCAGTCCACCCAGCTGTAAATGGGTACCGGTTAAATACCGGGAACGTCGATTGTATTTGATTGTATGTACACGTACTTATGAATAAAAATATGATCATATCAATTAAGGGTAAACACTACTAAAAGGGTCTAAGAAACTGAAAAGTTTATATAAGCAAATGCTTATATCCGGTCTCTAACACTGTATGAACTGTATGAAGTTTATACTTCTATTTATTGAGATTCAGATATTCATGTATGCTATTGTTCTGCAGGTCGGTTGAATATATTGACAAGTGTTATCCGGCAGGCCGTATCCGGGATTACGGGAGCGGCGAACGTCACTACGATCGCCGATAGCATCGTCTACGCATGCGGGGCAGGCGTGAGGATTTCAGCCGGAATTGCTAGTGAGGTTCCTGTGACGTACGTGCTTAGCGGATCTGTCCTGAAGTACAACGGACTGGGAATCGTTGCTCATGGAACGGTTGCCGCGCCTCACGTAAACATACGAGCCTGTGAGGTATCGTTCGGCGCGGAACACGGTATAGTCATAGAAAACTGGGACGGACAGACGTCAGTCAACACTGAGATGCAGATTCGAGACTCGCTCATCAGCAATAACTCGCGAAACGGTATTAACATACAAGGGCGAGTGCCGGGCCAAATAGGCATTGACAATTCTTCATTCATCGGCAATGGGGCGCAGGGAATCTACGTCTACCATTATTACACGTACACACTTTCTGTTAACGTCACGGTCGTCTCGTCCGTGTTTGACAGTAACGGCGTTGATGCAATCAATATGTATTGTGTCGGCTGTTCCCACCAAAATATCACTATGATAGAAAATGTATTTAAATATAGCGGCCGTCGTGCTATATACATATATTGCTATTCATATGCTATTGGTACCAGTGCGTATTTAACAATGACCAGAAATGAAATAAACGGACATACCGGCCGTAGAGCGGCTGTCGAGCTTGTTCATTCTAATGCCTCTATTTATGAGATTACAGGCAACATGTTACACGACAATGATGGTGGGTTCTCTCTCTCCGCTCCTGTCCAGCAGAATGCTAACGTCACAGCTAATATATTCGCTAACATACGCGGACATTCGCTGCCTGTCGTGTACGTAAAAGACGGATTGACGTTGAACTTCACGAGGAACCATGTGTACGATTGCTCTGCATCCAGTATCGTAGAACTAGCGACTGGCACGAACCACGTTATTGACTATAACAACTTCACAGAAAACCACCTGGTACCCTGCCACTTGCAAGTACAATCTGTGTTCGACAGGGATCGTTCTATATCGGCCAACTATAACTATTGGGGCAGTAGCGCCATTGCTGACGTTAAATCTAAGATATGTGATTTCTTTCTGGACGCTGCACGTGCCAGAGTTCGAGTGGACAACTACTACCGGACCACATCAATGGAGCTACCCACGGCGGTCCCGCAGTCGGCTGACGATTTCACCTACGACTACAATGCCGACCTGGGCCTGTACATCATTGGTGGCGTCATTCGGACACAGATGGCCGCCGACCAACTCTCCGGTAAGACCACAGGCATTCGGCGTGTTTCGGCTTTCATCGGTAAAACTCTATAGATATGAACAGTGCTTCTAACTTTGGTCGGACACGACCTCGTATCATAACAAAATAACATGTTTAAACTTTTAATTTTCTATGCATTCTATGTATTTCTGCAGGATATCGATAATTCTCAAATGATCATATGACCTTGCCACTACAATATTGACGTTAGAGCCTTAAACACATTATTTCATTTGTTATGATACGAGGTGGTGTCCAACCTAGGAAAAGGAGCTGTAATTCGATATTATTTGCATAAATATGTTCTATCTATGTTATTTTAGCAAGATAACAATATATTTAAAATGAACATGTGCACTTTCCGCCAAAATATTCATATTAGCGTTAAAAAAATTCGCGGAATGTGTTATGATACGAGGTCGTGTCCTGCCAAAGTTAGAAGCCTTGTTCATATATATATAGAGTTATACCGATAAAGCCGAAACACGCCGAATGCCTGTGGGCAAGACGGATAAATGGTACAATGTAGAACATTGACGACTTCTATTGTTTGAACCAAGTTGGCCAGGTTTACTGCATTCTGGTGTATTTCACACACTTATGTTAGTTGAATACGCTTTCAAAAGTAGGGTTACAAATCACTCCCAATAAAACAATACGTACGACGCAGTGCATTTGTAGCGACGTATGCATTATATAAACATAAGTGTCAGTTGGCACAATTGACAATCTGACAATCAAATCATATCGACAATACCTCACAAATACGAAATTGAAAACGCTATCAACAATACAACAATATTTTCAAGAAATAAATCGTACATATATACGATGTAGTTGCATTCCATTGCAAAGGCAAGGAAAGTACCAACTAATAATAAATGACCGACAACTGCAGTGGTTCCATTAGAAAAAAGCGTATCACGTTCACGATCATAACAGCAAAGATATTGTTTTGGTATGGTCAATGTACAGAACGAGTGCGACGAAGTTGATTGAACTACATGTATGTCAGCATGCCACCGCAAACCTCACACTGACTATATCTTTATTATCGGCAACACATATTGACACTTGAAAGAAATAAACGATTAAAGCTGATATCACAAAATATCAATTAAGTTCTTCCAAATGCTCTAGACTAGAAACAACACAAGCGAGTATAATAACCGATTGCCGGTTCATTTATATTTTTCGTGATATTGAGATTTCTCATAGCGCACTCTTTCTGACACCGCAGCTGAGGCAGGCAATGAATCAGTCATTGCTTATCTCTCCTGTGTAATGTGACCGACTGGCGCTGTAAAATAATCGCTATGACGTATGCGTAGTACAGCGATGTGATTCATACAGACTATCGTTTGAATTTAGCGACATTGTTTATTTAAAACACATTTTATTCGTTTGTATGCCCCCTATGCGATAGCAAGTGGGCATATTGCGTTGCTCTTGTGATTCCGTACGTTCGTATGTACGTCCGTTCGTCCGTGTACATTTACGTCGAAAAGTTTTTAAGAGTTTTTCCTACATGTAAAATCTTCAATATTACGTGAAGGATTGTTTCAATACTTGGACACTTGAATCACGTGAACATTTGTCACTCGCGCCACCATTAACATGGGTTAAATGGGTTAAATAGTTTATTGCATCGAGGCAACTGCCTCATGAGCATACATGCATGACTATGGTATAATATACGTACAATGCAAGATGACGTACCATGGGTAAACTACTGAATATAATAAATGCAGAAACACCACAATCGTGGCAAATAGGAAAATAAATTTCAGACCATGCCGCGACCACTAATACATATATCTGTACTTGTATCATACACTCACGTACATCGCACAGTCTCCGCTTACTGATCATAGTGTGTACTAAGTGTTATAGCTCGTATTATTGTTAACAATAAATGAGAAATAGACATACATATACATACACATAGACATACATATGTACACACACATGCATACATGCAAATACATGTACACACATATACGCACATATACGTACCCATATACACGTATATCTTCTTTCTAAATGTGGTATAGTATTTCATGTCTATATACGTACATATAGACACATATACATATGTATACATACACATACATAAAACAATGCAACAGTGGTAGCGTCATGGCATGAACATTCTTTCCCTCAAACAGGAATACTTTGCTCATACATTGTATTCCAATTGTCGTTTTAAAGTAATATTGCTCAGATAATACATGTATCTACGTTCCACACGAGTATATGATAATTTAACGAAGCAACGCATAGAAAGCTTACTAGTAGTTAAATTATTTTTAAATTTCGGGAGAGCTTTTTTTTTTGGCAAATGCGCTTTAAATCAGCATCAAAATAGCGTAATACTAGTCACATGAATAATACAGGCATGTACATTCACATATAATACATGTCATAACGTAAACAAACGGTGTATGATTGTATGGTAGGAAATGACATAAATGCACATGTCGACTTGGCGATCCGCGTAGTCCCAGATCAGCCTGCGCATTCGCACAGCCTGTACTGAGACTATACTGTGCATTTTATATAAATATATCTATCAATAATTATACACAATTTCTTTCCAGCTATTTCTAGAATTCTATAAATTACTACATATATCTGTTTAGCTGAGATATAATTTCGTTACGTTTCTCAAACGACACTGACATTGGTCACCTTCGAAATGTCGCTGAAACACTTAGCCATTTTGTTACATCGAAAAGTTTGTAAGAGTTTCTCCAACATTTAATATCTTCAATATTACGCAAATTATTGCTTCATATACATGTACACTTGAATCACATGAACATTTATCACACACGCATGCCACCATTACCTTGACATTGACATTCTTTTACCGTCACCAGGTCGCCGAAACACGTTTACAGTCAAATATGCCAAGGGGACATATCCATGTTTTACAAACATACACTCTAATTATCGGTTAATGTGTAGTAACATGTCTTACTAATTTGATTATTTTAATCTTGATAATTGTCAATGATGACGATCTGTACTACAGTTGGTTGTAGGGGAGTCGAAAAAGAATACAGTAATTAATAGTATGTGCGATGAGCTTGAGAATAATGGTAGGTCGGATTATTGTGAATTTTGTTTTAAATATTTTAATAGGGACCTAAGCACGTTAAGTAATTATGTTTACATTATTAAAGACAGAGTCAGAGAAATGAGGAATTAAATGTTAAATTGGTATTTGTTTACAACATGCTAACATACAATGTATCCGATATTTCATACATGTACATTGATTCTGCAATGCTCTGCAGATATGTGTCAGTTGGGCATACTTGTGTTTTGACATGAAATTAATTATTTTTTGAGCTGCCATAATCAGTACACGCGTGTGTAGCTAGTTTCAAACGGATGGAGCCGTATGTCATTAATAAGTAATAAACATTATTAATACCTTATCCGAAGACTTTACCGCTGGGATATAGTGATGTGGATTTTGCGACAGGTGTATTTTGAAATCAACGAAGCCACGATATTCTAAGCTGAGTGGTTGAATCCACTTTTTATGCGACCG
>CM055268.1:115876501-115913979 GCA_029237695.1 Conchocele bisecta | reverse complement strand
CTTTTTATGCGACCGTTAAACAAAAAACGGTACGTTTTAACGCGGGGCGGGCGGCGGACAGAGTTTGTGTACACTACTCCTCTAAAACCTTTCTGTCAATCTATCTGAAACTATATACACGTCTTCTACACATATTGAAGATGTGCACCTTTGTGTGTTTATATCGAAAATATCACATTTTTAACTTTTTAACATTTTTATACATTTTTGTATGCACTTCTATATATCGTACAGAGTTTGTGTACACTACTCCTCGAAAACGTTTCAGTCAATGGATCTGAAACTTGCACACGTCTTCTACACATATTGTACGTGTGTACGTTGGTGGGTTTGTTTTGGCAAACATTTATATTTAACAAACAATATAGACTTTTTAACGTAGCCATTTTCTCTGCATTTGTGTATGCAATGTTATATTTTTTCTACTTTACACAACTCTACCTAAATTAGTATACCCGTTTATCACAACAAGAGGAAGAAATAATGCTCTAGATTTTCAAATTCACATCAAAGTTTCTTGCCTTGGTGACAGCTTCACATTTCTTCATCTTCGCTGTCTGTCCCATCTTCGACGGGCGTATTTTGTGACTGACGGCACTCTTGTTTAATAATTGAGTCAACCCCAAAACCAATATACTATTTGTTTTATATAAATATATATATAGTTTGGTTTTGAAAACATCTGCGTCTACTATGCTTGTTTTGGCACATTACATTTGAATATGTCGACCTAAGACTACAAGAAACAGCGACATTCAGAACGGATATGATGGTTTCACAATACATGTATACCATTTTCCTATGGTATCACCCATCCTCATGTTTTGCTATCTTCCGAGTCAAAAGCAATCTGCCATATGTTGTTGAATTGCTGCAACACAGCTGATGTAGACTGTCGGAACTAACCACTCCCCACTGTAACCGATTTCCCACACCGTGATACTATGAAAGAAAAAGTTCACCAAGTTTAGAGAAATTTAATAAATTAAGCTTGCCCAGTTGTGCAAGTGCATTTGACTTTCCAACACGGGTTTCAGCTTAACCCGGGCAGGCTGGTGATGTATTTGGTTATCACTGGTTGCCGATTGTCTATTTATCGCTCTAAAGGTTCGACGCTGCTCGTAAACCGCAGCATAATCGTGGACATCGGCGGCTCTATACACGTGGCGGGGAACAACATCAGCTTCGCCGAGAACCGAGGGGCCGCCATATACGGTACGTCAGTCGCACACATGCACGTCGCTGTCACTGGAGATGTATGGCTCCAGAAATGGAAACCCTCCCCCTGTGGGATTTTTGCAGACATATTGTTTTCTGAAACTACATTCAATTACGAGTGTTATGCCGTATGTCTGTGCTCTGTACCCCACTGGGTGAATGTTTGGCACCAGTCTGATGTATAAAACGTTTTCGCAATTGTGAACAATTGTATTTTTCATTGAAATTCCATTTTTTTTTTATCGTTAGAAACAGCTGATATGGCAGTTTTGTATGGTTTCTGATGTGTTCATAACTCTACAATGGAATAAAGTTCAATTAAATAATATCTTGCATAATTTTGCATGTTTTATTACCCCACCCACTGAATTTCAATGGCAAAACATATACCTTAATAATTCCATAAAAGTATGGTACATTTGTACTGTTGTATTGTCTGTGTGCCAATGGTACCTAGTAGTGTTCATTATACATGATAATTGCATATATGCCAATTATCTGATGTCTGCAGTCTATGATACAATGCTAAAAACAAAGTAGTTTTCACCATTCCCCACCCAAAACTTTTACAATGGGAATTTTACTTGTAATGACTTTCATTTATGTTATGCACTGCCACATACTTATAAATTGTTTAAATGCATTTTGCAACTAGATATGCACTACTAATAGCATGTCGTGCACACTTCACATACAGTGTGTCCGAGTGTTCGTCCGTCTGTCCGTCCGCTTCTTATTATGCAAATCTCTATTGGTGATTATTAATTGTACCAGTGGCAATTGTACTTACTATTGTTTTCAATATATGTCTACCGCAGATGATGCAATGTTATAACAAATTAGTTTTAGCTATTCCCCACCCACTGAATTTACAATGGCCATTTTACATGTAATACTTTTTTTACTTTATACTTATGTACATATATGAATAATATGATTATTCGTAATCCTATTACTTTTATGGGAAGGGGCCTAGTGGCTTTGGTGTAGTATGGAGATGGCACCACGTCAGGTTGTTGTAATTTCATGGCTGAATATATACTTTTTCGATGTAACGTTTTGATTTTGGGAGCCCCCCCCCCCCACCCCCTCAATGTAACGGGTTGAACACGGGATCGAACCCGTTGGCCCGGCCTTAAATAACATTAGATGTTGATAGGACGTTAAATACCAAACAAACAAGCAAACAAACTTATTTTATAACTACCAGATACTTACGAAAGGTTCACATGAACGTGTAGCTATTAACACCTGTATATTAGTTATCCACACACATTTCAGATACAGAACGCATGTCGGTTCATCTCTATATATGCCTATTTCATATTCATGCAACCGTGACATTTACCATGATTACTATGTTGTGTATTCCAATTTGAACGTCTCTAATACATATACTTATTACTCTCAGCTGTCGACAGACCGTTAAACACCTTTAAGTAAAATAAATAAATACATAAACTATATGTGTCATACGAGTACGTGTGTGTTCCAATGTGTATGCCTGTCATCCATTTCCAGTGTAAATGCACACCAGTGCATGCATCATGGCCATTGCCTAATACATGCAGGTATATTTCTCCATTAGTGTACAATCTCATTTGAAAGGCACTCATTACAATAGTGTCGTTTGTAAATTAGGCATTGTAAGTAAATATTTAACCATGACTTCATAATAGTGACATTTGATAACCTGTAAGGTTGATATACTATTTCATAATTTTCATATAAGCAAAGAAATTGAAGGTGCATGATCTTTCTAAAAGCATGCATATGCTCTTCAAATATATCCACTATATTCATATAGCTGGTATGTACGCATACATAAACTACTTTCTCTAATATGTTTCAACATTTGGTGTTTATTACCAAAACCAAAAGGGATGTCGGTTTGTAATCAACTTGTAATAGTTTAGATTGGCATATATCTGCATACCATTCGGATACCAGCATCATTACATATTTCAAATATACAAGTACATCGCTGAAATGTGGCTAAAAGTATGTTTGACTTCTGAAAAGATGTATATGTCCTCCAAGCCCATGTATATAAGTATATAACTATATATGCCAGCCAAAATCAGTCTGAAAAAGCCATTCCGATGTATTTAAAATCAATCTAGTCCAGTTTAAGAAGTATGCACATCTGACCTACATACACATAACTACAAATACAACAGTATACCATGTTTAGTGGTCTTGTTATTCCAAAGGTGTTCCAGATGGAAACCCATACATCAGTAGGACAATACTATTACAGAAAGGATGTTCACATTGTCACTAAGTCCCAAAATTAATAAATTCACAGCAGTCACATTATTTGTATTGCACAAGCTCATGTCTAACCACGTGTTGTCAAACACACACATAGGACCACTAATCTACGTTTATATCCCCATAAATTATCAAGTTATGTCCACAACATATTATAGCCTCTATCGAGACACATTCAATTTAGATTGTTCTATTCAATGGATCTAATGTCTACATGGCATTGCACTATGTATGTAGGCGGTCAGTTTCAAATTGTGGAAGATGTTTTCTGCCGCATTGTACCACAGTGTATTTTGCTGGCTCTTTGGTATCATCTGAATATCTATTTCTCTATTTGACAACAGATAATGTCATTCTAATGACATCACAACTCTTTAAACATTTACCACGTGAATATGTATTACTGAATGCAGAATTATATTTACCTGTTTAGCATATACATACTACACGTATGTTTTTGCGACATACATGTGCATACATATACCCATATGTGACATTGAATACATATAACACTCCCTATGGTTGTCTTTCAGATTTATTACACCCCTGATGGAATATACATTCCATTATTATAGCAACCAGAGACATGTATTCGAGTATATGTCATGGGTTAGCACATTTTGGTGTCACCGCAAGATGCGGGACCTCCTTGGGATAAGGGTATTATCAAATATTTTAAGATATTTAAGCTATATTAAAAGTGTTTTTAATATCACATCCTAATTGCAAAAGCGGCCATGTTGGTGGTCATCTTGAAACTGACAGTCAGTGTGACACTGTATATAATTAAATGCTGGGTATTCATTTCAATACTGTTTAATTAGAAAAAATGAATACAGCACATGTAGTGTTTAATGTAGAACTGATTACACCAGTGACTGTATGTATTGTATGTATTGTTCAATGTTTGCAACGCACGACCAAGGGTTCATTTAAAATTATTGGCGCATGTGAAGACATATGTGGGATCCTTAATGTGGGAGAAATCCATGCATATTTGCAATGAGCATACCCAGTATGCTTGCTTTAATTGTGAGAAGTGTGCTCGTTACCAATCACATTAATTAGACAGCCCAATAATACCATTATATTCCTTGTCAACAGTCAATCCATTTTGGAAACACTTTGAAACATTTCTTCCATACTCAAAATGACTGACATGCATACGTATTTGTCTTTGAAATAAACAGGATTCACAATCTATACATAACAATGTTAGTGTTGTTTAATTACTGAAAACTGCAGCTTCATCGGCAATATTATTGAACATCTGATCATTTTGGCGGCCATTTTTAAAATATAATTATAGCATTGTATACCTGAACATGTATAATTTATCAAATTATTTGATTTGTATATCGAATTGGTATGGATACATGTAAATTATGTACATAAATGCTGTTTATAAAGTAAATAATATAACAAAACAAGAACATTTGACCGTTTTGACTTCTACGACAATTGTGGAAGGATATTGCATGACTATCTCCTGTATTTTCCATTGATTTGTGAGGGAAAGCAATGTATATGTGCTTAAACTTGATGAATGTCCGTAATTGTTCGTAACAGCACACGATTCGCAGAAAAATGTCGTAAAACAGCCTATTTCGGCAGCCATTTTAAAATATATTGCCATTTGCTGATGCAATTAAATGTAAAATGTATTCTAAATCACTTTACATTCAGATTGTGACTTAATTATAGCAATTTACCCGGTTAATATTAACCAGACTGAAAGTTAACAGTCCACAAACAAACAAAACAATATAATAATGTTCGGCGGTCATCTTGAACAATGCCCGCCATTTGTTCATTCAGCTGCTTTTTGAGCGCAGCCAACCAAGTTTGATAGACAATAGGCTACTGAATCCGAAAATCATACGCACCAAAAATCCCACATGGGAGGGGGGGGGGTATTGTTGGCTCAAGGTCTATTATAATTAGCTATATTTATCCAATTCATGTTGTTCTTCTGATCAGCTCATCTGCTAGCGGATTCATGTAGACATGCAAGGACGATACAGTTTGTCTGACTGTATGACAAACAATATAGACCCTGATCAGACTGCTCCGATGCGCAGGCTGATCTGGGTCTACACTGGTTTGGCTACATCACGAGTCAAAGCCAGCATGCCATGTGCGACAGAATTCAATGAGGGTGACAGCAGCAGGCGCGAATATAGTCACTGTTTTTTCTGTCGTCCGCTTCGTCGTCGTCCTTGTCCGCGTCCACAGACTTACATGTAACATTGGGGTAAAATCCTAAATTGTGTCAAACTTTCCTTATTCTCAACGCCTTGGTAGTTCATGAATGCATTCCTATGATGGTGGTCTTTCATTCTCTGAAAAAATACCGACCTTTCGAGTCCGAATGTCAAGGTCACAGATGTAGTACCTTTTGAGTATTTACAATACATAACATTGAGATCAATTACTAACTAAACGTTTGAAGGCGCGACTTTAGTCGTCGCTTTGTACCGTCGTCGTTGTCGTCGTCCGCGTCGTCGTCGCCGTCGGCGTCAACAAATGCCAACAAGTTTGTTATACAAGCGTCTTCATCATGGTATAACTTTAATATTACTGACGGATTACTTCAATATTTGGACACTTGATAAATGAGAGCATTTGGAACACACTCATACCGCCATTAACTTGATCTGGACCTGTTTTTCCTTCATATATTTACGGAAAGACACAGCCATTTGTTTGCGTCAAAAACTTTGAACAAATTTCTTCATTTGGAACACATTCATACCGCCATTAACATGACCTTGACATATGGCTGGACTATATCCCGATATGTGTGACTTACACATGGCTGGACTATATCCCGATATGTGTGACTTACACATGGCTGGACTATATCCCGATATGTGTGACTTACACATGGCTGGACTATCCGATATGTGTGACTTACACATGGCTGGACTATATCCCGATATGTGTGACTTACACATGGCTGGACTATATCCCGATATGTGTGACTTACACATGGCTGGACTATATCCCGATATGTGTGATTTATACATGGCTGGACTATATCCTGATATGTGTGACTTACACACGGCTGGACTATATGCAGATATGTGTAAGTTACACATGGCTGGACTATATCCCGATATGTGTGACTTACACATGGCTGGACTATATCCCGATATGTGTGACTTAAACATGGCTGGACTATATCACGATATGTGTGACTCACACATGGCTGGACTATATCCCGATATGTGTGACTCACAAATGGCCAATCTATATCAAGATAAATGTGACTCACACACGACCGTCTATCTCCCGATCGTTGTGACTCCCACATGGCCTGTGTATATCCCGATATGTGTGACTCACACATGGCCAGTCTATATCCCTATATATGTGACTCACACGTGGTCAGTCTATATCCCGATATGTGTGACTCACACATGGCTGGACTATATCCCGATATGTGTGACTCACATATGGCCAGTTTATATCCCGATATGTGTGACTCACACATGGCCAGTCTTTATCCCGATCCTTGTGACTTACACAAGGCTGGACTATATCTCGATATGTGTGACTTACACCAGGCTGGACTATATCCTGATATGTGTGACTTACACATGGCTGGACTATATCCCGATATGTGTGACTCACACATGGCCAGTCTATATCCCGATACTTGTGACTTACACAAGGCTGGACTACATCTCGATATGTGTGACTTACACCAGGCTGGACTATATCCTGATATGTGTGACTTACACATGCATGGACTATATCCCAATATGTGTGACTCACGCATGGCACGTCTATATCCCGATATGTGTGACCTACACAAGGCTGGACTATATTCCGATATGTGTGACTTCACATGGCCAGTCTATATCCCGATCCTTGTGACTTACACAAGGCTGGACTATATCCCGATATGTGTGACTCACACATGGCAAGTCAATATCCCGATCCTTGTGACTTACATAAGGCTGGACTATATCCCGATATGTGTGACTCACATCGCCAGTCTATATCCCGATATATGTGACTTGCACGTGACCGGTCTATCTGTCGCTCCTTGTGACTCACATATGGCCAGTCTATATCCCAATATGTGTGACTCACACATGACCAGTCTATATCCCGATATGTGTGACTTACACAAGGCTGGACTATATCCCGATATGTGTGACTTACATAAGGCTGGACTATGTCCCGATATGTGTGACTTACACAAGGCTGGACTATATCCCGATATGTGTGACTCACACATGGCCAGTCTATATCCCGATCCTTGTGACTTACACAAGGCTGGACTATATCCCGATATGTGTGACTCACAGATGGCCAGTTTATATCCCGGTCCTTGTGACTTACACAAGGCTGGACAATATCCAGATATGTGTGACTCACACATGGCCAGTCTATATCCCGATCCTTGTGACTTACACAAGGCTGGACTATATCCCGATATATGTGACTCTTACATGACCGGTCTATCTCTCGATCCTTGTGACTCACACATGACAAGTGTATATCCCGATATGTGTGACTCACACATGGCCAGTCTATATCCCGATCATTGAGACTTACACAAGGCTGGACTATATCCCGATATATGTGACTCTTACATGACCGGTCTATCTCTCGATCCTTGTGACTCACACATGACAAGTGTATATCCCGATATGTGTGACTCACACATGGCCGGTCTATATCCCGATATGTGTGACTCACACATGACCGGTCTATATCCCGATATATGTGACTCACACATGGCCAGTCTGTATCCCGATATGTGTAACTCAAACATGGCTAGTCTATATCCCGATATATGTGACTCACACATTGCAGTCTATATCCCGATATGTGTAACTCACACATGGCCAGTCTATATCCCGATATATGTGACTCACACATGGCCAGTCTATATCACGATATGTGTGACTCACACATGGCTAGTCTATATCCCGATATGTGTGACTCACACATGGCCAGTCTATATCCCTACATGTCTGACACACACGTGGCAAGTCTATTTCCCTATATATGTGACTCACACATAGCCAGTCTATATCCTGATATGTGTGACTCACACATGGCCAGTCTATATCCCGATATATGGTCTGTCTATATCCTGATATGTGACTCCCACATGGACAGTCCATATCCCGATATATGTCACTCACACATGGCCAGTCTATTTCCCGATATGTGTGACTCACACATGGCCAGTTTATATCCCTATATGTGTGCCTCACATATTTCTGGACTATATACCGATATGTGTGACTGACACATGGCTGGACTATATCCCGATATGTGTGACTCACACATGGCCTGTGTGACTCACACATGGCCTGTCAATATCCCTATGTATGTGACTCACACATGGCAGGTGGGTGGAAGGTGGGTGCAAGCGATGGGTAATTTAACGATCGGGGTTCATCCTTACCGGAATTCCGAGACCTGGTTTGGCCCTCACATACGTCTTTGGCATTTTGTATGTGACAGTTGAATCTGGTTATACCCCTTATGTGAGTATTACGATTATTCGTAATCCTATTTTAGGGGAAGGGGCTAAGTGACTTTGGTGTGGTATGGACCTGCCACCAGGTCAGGTTATTCTAATTTCAGGGCTGAATATATTGTTTCTCGATGTAAATATTCAGTTCTGATTTTGGAATTTCCCCCCCAATGCAGCAGGTTAAAACGGGATCTCACACATGGCCAGTCTATATCCCTATATATGTGACTCACACATGGCAGTCTATATCCCGATATATGTGACTCACACATGGCCAGTCTATATCCCTATATGTGTGACTCACACATGGCCAGTCTATATCCTGATATGTGTGACTCACACGTGGCTAGTCTATATCCCTATATATGTGACTCACACATCGCTGTCTATATCCCGATATGTGTGACTCACACATGGTCAGTCGATATCCCGATATGTGTGACTCACACGTGGCCAGTCTATATCCCGATATGTGTGACACACACATGGCCGTCTGTATTCCGATATGTGTGACTCACACATGGCGGGTCTATATCCCGATATGTGTGACTCACACATGGCAGTCTATATCCCGATATGTGTGACTCACACATGGCCAGTCTATATCCCGATATTTGTGATTCACACCTGGCAGTCTATATCCAGATATGTGTGACTCACATATGGCCGGTCTATATCCCGATATGTGTGACTCACACATGGCCAGTTTATATCAAGATAAATGTGACCCACAAATGGCAGTCCATATCCCGATATGTGTTACTCACTCATGGCCGGTCCATATCCCGACATGTGTGACTCACACATGGCAGTGAATATCCCGATATGTGTGACTCACACATGGCAGTCAATATCCCGATATGTGTGACTCACACATGGCCAGTCTATATCCCGATATGTGTGACTCACACATGGCTGGACTATATCCCTATATGTATGACTCACACTTGACAAGTCTATATCCCGATATGTGTGACTCACACATGACAGTCAATATCCCGATATGTGTGACTCACACATGGCCAGTCTATATCCCGATATGTGTGACTCACACATGGCTGGACTATATCCCTATATGTATGACTCACACATGGCCAGTCTATATCCCGATATGTGTGACTCACACATGGCTAGTCTATATCCCGATGTGTGTGACTCACACATGGCCAGTCTATATCCCAATATGTGTAACTCACACATGGCTGGACTATATCCCGATATGTGTGACTCACACATTACCGGTAGATAACCCGATATATGTGAATCACACATGGCCATTCTATGTCCCGCTATGTGTGACTCACACATGCCTGGACTATATCCCGATATGTGTGGCTGTCACATGGCCAGTCTATGTCTCGATATGTGTGGTTGACACATGGGCAGTATATATCTGGATATTTGTGACTCACACATGGCTCGTCTATATCCCGATCATTAAATGTGACTCACATTGATAACAGTAACATTTATTCATTATTCAGAGAATATGATAAGAAACCATGTTCAATTGACGGATATATAATCAGTGCTGGTCCTGATCAACCAAAATCTTTCGAATGGCACATACTTGTCTATGCAGGTCGCAAACTTCGTAATGGCCATTTTCCTAGCCGGATCTTCTTTATTTGTTTTTCGATTTTCGTTGCAGGATCGCTGCATGTTGGAGGTTTAACCGCCAAGCTGACGGTGCTCCGGTCTCACATCGAGAATGAGTACTGGCGAGGCTTGTACGTGCATGAAGGAGGTACGTGTTCGTGCAGGGGATGGGTGGAGTATATAAATGATATATATGTTATTATATAGTCTCGGAATCGATGGATGATGTGGGCTAATACATTTGCGAAATTATAGTCGAAGCTTTCTCATACCGTCAAATGTATTTGTGATTGATAGACTCCCGTGCCCTAGGCTGTAACGTAAATAAAACAGAAACATATCAAATTATCTGTTACGATCGTATATGCACGTATGGAATATAAGCCGGTGGGTGCGGACGGGAGGGGACATGTTAGGGAATTTGGCCCATATGGTCGGGACTACTTGTTGTCACATTCCGGCTACATTATGGACAGTCATTTTAGATATGTAAGATGGCATGCCTCTGTGGATATTTCGCCGTTTATGTTGTCTCGTGGTGCCTGCCACCTCCCATACACGCCACCACGCGCAGAGAAAATATGTACTGTTTCATTAGATGAACACTGGAATGATTCGCATAGTATAAGTTATGTGTTGTACATGTCTGTAGATCACTTTCAATCGCTTCCACTATATCAGCATTCAATTTGCCTTTCGTAATATGATACATGCCGTCGTTAAATATCTCCCTGTCAGCCTTGCTATCTGGCGGGCATACATGACATCGATCGATTCATTGTATAGGGACTGACGTCTCTTCAACATATACATATGGGACTACACGGTATTGTAGGAGCATTGCATGTTCAACGCTGAAATTACTATAACTTGTCCAGCACAGACGAACCGGCATCCTGATAGGTTGCCAGGCACCGATACATAAGACACAAGATCAGTTGGGCTCAGGCGTGAACCGGAGTTAGAATCGACGTCAAGATATAAATTAATTGTATAATGATGCATCGTTAACGTACGCGTACCCTCCCGTCCTGCTAGCCAAGGACAGCTTCTGTTTCTCAGATGATAATACACAATCGCATATTTACCTAGTGTCTTTGAAACCAGCGCAGAATTACGAAGCAAAACTGACAAAGGCGGTATTTTATTGAACCACGAACAGCTAGCAATGGCTGCAT
The DNA here is from genome assembly GCA_029237695.1 of Conchocele bisecta. Classification (NCBI taxonomy): domain Eukaryota; kingdom Metazoa; phylum Mollusca; class Bivalvia; order Lucinida; family Thyasiridae; genus Conchocele; species Conchocele bisecta. The sequence goes on along the minus strand of CM055268.1, from coordinate 115,902,207 downwards.
CTTACCCTGCCCCACCCTACAGTTCGCCGCCCGGGTAAGAGGCAGACACACTGATAGGAATTAATGTATTGTTGCATCTAGTTTTTCGTACGCTCCCGCCGACCCAAGACGTTAACTGATATACTACACCACATGCAACGATAAATGTACATATGACCACAATTAACATACTATTATAATGCACCGAAAATAGAAAGAACGTATCTGATTGGTCAATTGTAATTACAGCCTATAAAATATGAAACATCACAGCATATACAATCTCAATTTTACCAGTCTGCGTTTTACAACTTGACATATTTATGTATCCCTACGCACGTTTGTAAACAATGGCCAGCGGCGGGGACTCCAAATTTTCCCCAAATTATTTTTGGCATATCCATGGTTATCCATTCTGTCATCTTGACCGGTAAAATCCAATGCGGAAAAATAGAATCGACTAACGACTGACGAACATGACTTCAGATTGGTCCTTCAACAAATACATGCTTACCGAAAAATCTAGTGTATACTCAATAAGCCAGTACCAGCCTATAATTTTACGAATTCCAATGTGCACATACATGCCTATGCATACTAAACTGTATTGCAGATGGGTAATCACCTGATTTAGGAGTAAATACTGGGAAATTATGTTGACATATCCGTTGTAAAAAAACACACGAACAATGGGTACAGGAGAAGTCACATATTAAGCGTAAAAGCTTGTTTTCTAATCCTGTTTCAAACTGTATGTATTATATGTATGTATATCACATCTTTATTCACCCGATATAACACATACTTGTTTAGTTAGGACACATTGAGTTTGTTGTCAGTTTTGCGTCCACCAGCTAGTTCATATATGTGTTCATTATGCATTTATATATTGCTTTCAGACTTTTCGATGACAAATACACATGTAAGCGATTCAAAGGGTGTCGTCAATTTGCAAACGACAAATAGAGTTGTCATGAAGAAAATATATGCTTACAAAGTAGACAACTTTATAAACGCATTGATGTTCAACGGCAACGTATCCATCATATTAGATCATTGTAATATCGACGCGAGACGAGGGGCCGTCTTGGTGGAGCTAAACACGACAAGTTCGGTCTCCGTGGATATTCAGGACTGTATCATCCACAGCCAGCAGGCCTACGCTGTCGACGTACGGCAGATCAGGGACCAGGACAGACAAGCCACCGTCACCGTCGTTGTGAATAACACACAGACACGCAACACTAATGCGGCTTCCTGGTTTTACTTCAACAGCTGTACGAGCCATTTAATAGCGAACATTACCAACTGCTCTGTTTTCGCCAGGAGCAGAACCATTTTTAATATTCGCGCAGAGTCGGTCGACATAACTGCCTATGATAACACATTTGTAGAGCATGATCGCGCATTTTACCTACAGTTCTGTAACCGACAGTTCGAGGGGAATTTCAGCGGTAGTAGACAACTCATCTTATCTAAAAACACGTTCCAGAGCAGCCGGTCTGGCGAAGACATCTACCTGTATAGCTGGTATGGCAACACGTGGCGACACAACTTTTACGTCGTCAACAATACACTTACACACCCCGACACCACCAGAAGGTATGGTATATATATAGCCATGTACCACAGTGACCACTCCACCGAAGCATACGCCAATTATCACACATATTCAGTTATCAATAATGCATTCGCCATGACCGGAAAGGCGCTACACCTCATTGGAACAACGGCTGGCATTTTAATACATGAAAATTACTTCCATAATAATACACATTCGATATATATCGACAACAGAGATTTTATAGCCTGTCCTATCAATATAACGGCAAATCGCTTTATCAATAACGACGGGGACGGACTCATAGAGCTGTTTCCGGCGCCATCCATTGAGTACAACACGTCAGTAGTCGGCAACCTGTTTGTCAACAACACGGCCACGGCTCTCAAGGTGGCAGGACCATTTGTGAATGTGCGCAACAATTTCTTCGAAAACCCTGATACTCTGTACAACGTGCAGATATTGCCGCATGACAGCAAGTACATTCACAACCCCGTGAATGCATCCCTGAATTATTGGGGCACAACAGACGTCAAGGCCATCTCAAAGAAAATCTACGACTCTGGATATGACGAGAGTCTCATACAAGTTATATATCGGCCATATCTCGGCTCCAGGAACCTATCTGGTGAGTATGCGGACCCAAGCCGGGAAAAGGTACCTTATGATGTGTACGACCAACATAGCTCCGGTCAGACTGCGTGCATGTTCCGGATCAGGGTGGCTTATTTCCGCCAACAAATGCTGCCATTTGGAGCATCCATTGAAGTGAACAGAATGACAAGGGCCTAAAGGTGTTACAAGTCATAAGGTTCTTTCCGCTCTCTCCGCTCAGAAAAAGAAAAATATTTTATATATGTAAAGAAAGTAGTATATATATATTTTCATATATATATATATTATAATCCTTATATATATATATATATATATATACTGACGAACAGATGAAAATATATCAGTATGCCGGGGTTTTAATATACATGTATATATATTTTAATCTGTCCGTACGTACGTATATTTGTTCATCCGTTTTTGCGTTTGTCAATCCTTCCGTATGTCCGCTCCTAACAGACGAAAATATATCAGTATGCCGGGGTTTTAATATATATATATATATATGTTAATATGTTCGTCCGTACGTATATTTTTTCATCCGTTTATACGTTTGTCAGTCCATCAGTATGTCCGCTCCTAACACACAAGCCTAGAATTTCGTGCATGTGTAATTTCTCTTACCATTCATGGAATCTGGTCATATTTGTTTGATGTATTAGAACATCATCCTGCCTCATTCAGCGAAAATGCACTACGGTAACCCCGCTTTCAATCGAACATGTAATTCTCTTATGTCTTCGTTCGCTTGTAAGCTAATCATATTTCATAGATTTGCCTGGTTTGGCCCTCATGCACGTTTTTAGCTCGCCTGCACGAAGTGCAGAAGAGCTTATGACATACCCCCGTCGTCGTCGGCGTCGGCGTTAGCGTCGGCGTCGTCCACAAACTTAACGTTGGGTAAATGTCTTATAACTTCTGTTTCCTTTAATGGAACACCTTGTTATTTCAGACATGCATTCCTCAGATGACCTTCTATCATGCTGTAGCAAATCCATGACCCCCACCACCTAGCCCTTACCCCAAGGTAAAGGTCACAAACTTGGCACATTCATAAACTTAACGTTGGGTAAATGTCTTATAACTTCTGTTTCCTTTCATGGAACACCTTGTTATTTCATACATGCATTCCTCAGATTATCCTGTATCATGCTGTAGCAAATCCATGACACACCACCCAGCCCTTACCCCAAGGTCAAGGTCACAAACTTACCACATTCATAAACTTAACGTTGGGGTAAATGTTTTATAACATATGTTACCTTTCATGGAACGCCTTGATATTTCATACATGCATTCATCTGATGATACTCTATCGTGCTATAGCAAATCCATGACCCAGCAGCCATTCCTTACCTCAAGGTCAAGGTCACAAACCTTGCACATTCATAAACTTAACGTTGGCGTAAATGTCTTATAACTTCTGTTTCCTTTCATGGAACGCCTTGTTATTTCATACATGTATTCCTCAGATGATCCTCTATCATGCTGTAGCAAATCCACGACCCACCACCTAGCCCTTACCACAAGGTCAAGGTCACAAACTTGGCACATTCATAAACTTAACGTTGGGTAAATGTCTTATAACATCTGTTTCCTTTCATGGAACGCCTTGATATTTCATACATGCATTCATCTGATGATACTCTATCGTGCTATAGCAAATCCATGACCCACCGCCCACCCAATCGTTACCCTAAGGTCAAGGTCACAAACGTAGCAAGTTCATAAACTTAACGTTGGGGTAAATGTTGTGTAACTTCTGTTTATTTACAGGGAACGCCTTCATATTTCATACATGCATTCATCTGGTGATACTCTATCGTGCTATAGCAAATGCATGACTCACCGCCCACCCCTTTCCCCAAGGCCAAGGTCACAATCTTAGCACATTCGTAAACTTAATGTTGGGGTAAATGTATTATAACATCTGTTTCCTTTCATGGAACGCCTTGATATTTCAAATATGCATTCATCTGATGATACTCTATCATGTTATTGCAAATCCATGACCCACCGCCCATCCCTTACCCCAAGGTCAATGTCACAAACTTAGTACATTCATAAACTTAACGTTGGGGTAAATGTCTGTTTCCTTTCATGGAACGCCTTGCTATTTCCTCATTCCTCAGATGACCCTCTATCATGCTGTAGCAAATCCACAACCCACCACCCAACCCTTACCCAAAAGTCAAGGTCACAAACTTAGCATGTTCATAAACGTAACGTTGGGGTAAATGTTGTGTAACTTCTGTTTCTTTACACTTTGAACACCTTGATATTTCATACATGCATTCATCTGATGATACTCTATCGTGCTATAGCAAATCCATGACCAACCCCCACCCCTTACCCAAAGGTCAAGGTCACAAACTTGACACATTCATAAACTTAACGTTGGGGTAAATGTCTGATGACAACTGTTTCCTTTGATGGAACGCCTTGATATTTCATACTTACATTCCTCAGATGACCCTCTATCATGCTGTAGCAAATACACAACCCACCACCCAACTGTTACCCCAAGGTCAATGTCACAAACTTAGCATGTTCATAAACTTTAGATTGGGGTAAATGTTGTGTAACGTCTGTTTATTTACACTTTGAACGCTTTGATATTTCATACATGCATTCATCTGATGATCCTCTATTGTGCTACAGAAAATCCATGACCCACCCCACCCCTTTCCCCAAGATCAACAACTTAACGTTGGAGTAAATGTCTTTTTATGCCCCACCACGATAGTGGAGGGGGCATTTAGTATTACCCTTGTCCGTCCGTCCGTCCGTCCCGTCCCGTCCGTCCGTCCCATCCGTCTGTCCGTCCGTCCGTCCGTCACAAAACTTGAACGCTCGGGTAAATGTCTTATAATTTCTGTTCCCTTTCACGGATCAGCTTCATACTTCATATACGCATTGCTCTAATGGTCCTCTACTGTCCTGTGCCAAATCCACGTTCGTCCTACCCCCGCCAAGCCCAGGGTCGGGGTCACATACTTGGTGCTTCAAAAACTTTAACGCTCAGGTAAATATCTTATAATTTCTGTTCCCTTTCACGGATCAGCTTCATACTTCATATACGCATTGCTCTAATGGTCCTCTACTGCCCTGTGCCAAATCCACGTTCATCCTGCCCCTTCGAAGCCCAGGGTCAAGGTGACATACTTGGTGCTTCAAAAACTTTAACGCTCGGGTAAATATCTTATAATTTATGTTCCCTTTCACGTATCAGCTTCATACTTCATATACACATTGCTCCAATGGTCCTCTACTGCCCTGTGCCAAATCGACGTTCATCCTGCCCCAGCCAAGCCCAGGGTCAAGGTGACATACTTGGTGCTTCAAAAACTTTAACGCTCAGGTAAAAAAAAATTGACTTGGAATTTGGCCTCATTTATTATCAAAGCGATATGTGGGGCATCCGTGTTCTATGAACACATTTTCTAGTTATAACTTCTGTTTCTTTACAGGGAACACCTTCATATTTCATACATGCAATCATCTGATGATACTCTATTGTGCTACAACAAATCCATGACCCACCCCCCACCCCTTTAGCCAAGGCCAAGGTCACAAACTTAGCACATTTATACATGCATTCCTCATGTGAATAGCTATCATGTTGTAGAAAATCACCAACTTAGTGTGTTCATAAACTTAACGCTGGGTTAAATTTTGTTTTCCTTCCCTTTTCAGGGAGCACATTGATATTTCATACATGCATTCATCTTAATATGCTATATCATGCTATATCAAATCCACGACCCATCTTCCACCACTGACCTCAGACCCTGACCGCACACCCCGTATCCCAAGGTCAAGTTATATAATATTCATGTTTTTTATACAACTGTGACAAGTTTGAATGAAGGCTGCCAACAGGCGAGCTTCGTTGTCTTCTGACAACTCTCGTTATCTTTGGCTCTTTGTTACATGGGAGTTGAATTATATAAAAGTAGTAAGATTAGTACTGATCCTACTGCTTTTGGGAGGGGCCAAGTGATGTGGCGAGGACCTGACATCAGATTAGGATTATTCTGATTTCAGGGCTGAATAAATATTTATTTTATTGTAAATATTCAGTTCTGATTTTGGGATTTTCCCCCCATTTGTACATGTACTTGAACATGTACATGTGATTGTACAGGTAATATATGGGATTTAGTACTAAACCCATTGACCCGGCCTTAAATGACCTTAGCTGTTGATAGGCCGTTATATCCCAACATACAAACAAACATTAATTGTTCACACATATTGTTTGATCAATAGATATCCGAGACGAAGATTCGCCGTTTGTCAGTCCATTTGGTGAGGTGGGCGGTGTCGTACGCAGTCACGTGACGCTGTCCATTGACGGCAGCCCGTACAGCGTCGTCGCCAATATAGAGGTGTCGGAGGCCGCCAGCCTTACACTGGAATCCGGCGTAACCCTCTTCTTCAGGGCCAATCTGGGCATCACCGTGCATGGTAAAATGTGTTGTAAACACATATTTCAATTTTCAATATATGTAGCTGTGTCTGGAGAAATGTGGCTTATAGGATCTGTGACCAGTGTAGCCTATGATCAAATAATACACTCCTGTAGCCTGATAACGATCTATATTCCTTGTTAGAAGTAGGACGGGTGTTTCATTGATAGAATGGCGAACCATTCTGCAGTGTGTTCTACAGGTATCAGTTGTATATGTCGCTGAAAGCCTTGTGTGAGCACGGCAAGACATGTCTGTGTGCTTTGCAGTCATAAGAAGACAGGGAATAGAGAGTACCATGTTTTGCTGCCGACGAACATTATAAGTTATTGTGATTCTACACAGGCTATATGGTCACCCGAGGCGATAGCCGAGGATGAACATACCTTCAGACGGGCAATATTACACCATATAGCCTGTGTAGAATCACAATAACGTATTTGTCATACCGAAGATCCTTTATTTGGCCGTATAAACATATCTCTTCTTTTGATCTTTGCGTTTTTTTTTCAGGAAGAAAAATAATCAGAGATTCGATTTAATGAACATTTTGTTTTTTTATTAAACGAAAACAAACTAAATATGGAGTAAGAAATCCATCGAAAACGACTTTATGACAGTTTTTTTATATCGTGTAATTTAATATTCCACTGCTCTATCGATCTGCTCTCCCTTTGGCGCCTCTAGAAGAATGCGACTGTTTCCCCAAACATTCGCTGTCATTGCTACGCCGCGTTTCGTGCGTGGAACCCATAGTTTGTGACCTAAATATAGACGTGTCACGAAGCCAAGTGTGTTGAGATTTAAAAACACTAAACGGGACAGTTTTCGTTATTTTGGCTAATTTTTCGCTCATATTTTGATTAGCGAAGAATATTTATGGAAAAATAAACAATAAAGACTGGTTTTGAGTGTACAATTTGTTACTTTTATTGATCAATTCGGGGTTTTATTGTGTTTAGTGAGGAATACCATTCGCAATCGCTAGACACTTGCAAAATGTGTCTTCATTGGACGCGAGGCGCACGAGGGGAATCGCAATTCCTCTATGTCCGACGGCCTTGGCAGGTCATATAATATATATGACCAGGCAAGCTAGCCAATCAAAAGCCGAGAAACTTATCTGCGGTATGACAATTGGCTATTAAATACATTACATCACAATATTTAAATGTAAGTACTTTTTCATCAATAACAAAAAATTCCCCCTCCCCAAAAAAAATTATTTGATTGATTTTGATGCACCGAAAATAGAAAGCACGTATCTGATTGGTCAATTGAAATCACAGCATATAAAATCTCCGTTTTACCAGTCTATGTTTTACAACTTGACATATTTATGTAACCCTACGCGCCTTTGTAAACAATGGCCAGCGGCGGGGCTTGCAATTATTTCCAAATTCATTTCGGTACATTTTCGGTTATCCATTCTGCCATATTGACCTGTACAACCCAAAGCTGAAAAGAAAATATAACAACGACTGACAAACGTGACTTCAGTGTGGTGGCCCTTCAACAAATTACCAAAAATATTACCCTACCCGCCCAAAATACAGAAGAATTTAATAAAGTGCTCAAATGCAAACTCAATATGCCGTACCAGCCTATAACTTTACGAATTCCAATGTGCACATACATGACTATACATAATAAACTGTATTGCAGATGGGTAATCACCTGAATTTGGCGTAAATCCAGGGAAATCCTAGGCCTGTTGACACAACAAGTTGTTGACATTTCCTTTGTAAAAATCACACGAACCCAATGCAGAAATGTTGGCATTTCTTTAAATGAATAAAAGCAAATAACTGTTGCAACTAAACATATAAAAATAATGCAATTGCTAAAATAAACATTACAGTTGAACAAATGTATAGATGTCTTAGAAAAAGTCCCGTTAATCTCTATTTGAAATGGGAATATTCTTCGGCGTAGCTACATTTCATTAAATTCATTTGGTGTGAGGCGGTTATCGATGACGACAACAACCTGCTGATGTATGAAAAATATCACTGTTCGTGATATGCTACGGCGTTGCAGAAAGCGGGCAGCACACTAGGTGCATTAGAATGGGGATAACCATGCTTTGTTTTTCGATTTGGAGTGGTATGTGTGAGGTTTTATGGTCTGTGAATCAGATTTACGGCTCCGCTAACGCGTCGCCGTAAAACTGATTCACAGACCATAAAACCTCCCACATACCGCTCCAAATCGAAAAACAAAGCATGGTTATTCCCTAATTTTATTTCGAAAAAATGATTTTTCCTGTGGGAATTTAACATGGGGAGTCAATTTCCAAAACTTTTTGTTTTTTGATAAAAAAACGAAAACTTTTGGAAATTGACTCCGAAACCTGGCGAGATAGCTTGAAAATGATGTAAATAAGAAAATCAAGAGTTAACTTTTGAAAATCGGTCCACAAATAAAATAAATATTTAAAAAAAATCTATTTTTAGCCCCCATGTTAAATTCCCATAGGAAAATCGGTTTTTCGCTATTAAATCAATATTTTATGGAATTTCATAAAACAAACAAAATTGGGGACGGTGACTTTTTTGATATTGGTGAAAAAGTACTTACATTTAAATATTTTTTAGATTTAATGTGCTTAATAGCCAAACGTTCGTTTGCGGTATACGTCAGTTTGTCATTGGTTAACGTGTATTCTGTCATTGCATATCGTCTTAGCTGTATTTAATCAATGCAGTATACGTCAGTTTGTCATTGGTCAACGTCTATTCTGTCAATACATACCGTCTTACATGTACATAATCAATGCAGTGTACGCCAGTTTGTCATTGGTCAACGTGTATTTTGTCCATGCATACCGTCTTACATGTATATAATCAATGCATTATAGGTCAGTTTGTCATTGGTCAACGTGTATTCGGTCAATTCATACCGTCTTACATGTATATACTGAATGCATTATACGTCAGTTTGTCATTGGTCAGCGTGTATTCGGACAATGTTACCGTCCTACGTGTATATAATCAATGCAGTATACGTCAGTTTCTCATTGGTCAGCGTGTGTTCGGTCTATGATTACCGTCTTACGTGTATATAATCAATGCAGTATACGTCAGTGTGTCATTGGTCAACGTGTATTTGGTCAATGAATACCGTCTTACATGTATATAATCAATGCAGTATACGTCAGTTAGTCATTGGTCAACGTGTATTTGGTCAATGCATACCGTCTTACGTGTATATAATCAATACAGTATACGTCAGTTTGTCATTGGTCAACGTGTATTCGGTCAATGCATTCCGTCTTACATGTATATAATCAATGCAGTATACGTCAGTGTGTTATTGGTCAACGTGTATTCGGTCAATGCATACCGTCTTACATGTATATAATCAATTCAGTATACGTCAGTGTGTCATTGGTCAACGTGTATTTGGTCAATGCATACCGTCTTACATGTATATACTCAATGCAGTATACGTCATTTTGTCATTGGTCAACATGTATTCAGTCAATGCATACCGTCTTACATGTATATAATAAATGCAGTATACGTCAGTTTATCATTGGTCAGCGTGCATTCGGTCAATGCATACCGTCTTACGTGTATACAATCAATGCAGTATACGTCAGTTTGTCATTGGTCAACGTGCATTTGGTCAATGCATACGTCTTACATGTATATAATCAATGCAGTATACGTCAGCTTGTCATTGGTCTGCGTGTATTCTGTCAATGAATACCGCCATACATGTATATAATCAATGCAGTATACGTCAGTTTGTCATTGGTCAGCATGTATTCTGTCAATGTATACTGGTCGGCGTGTATTCGGTCAATGCATACCGTCTTACATGTATATATTCAATGCAGTATATCTCAGTTTGTCATTGGTCAACGTGTATTCTGTCAATGCATACCGTCTTACATGTATATACTCAATGCAGTATATGTCAGTTTGTCATTGGTTTACATGTATTCTGTCTTTGCATATCGTCTTACATGTATATAATCAATGCAGTATACGTCAGTTTGTCATTGGTCAGCGTGTATTCGGTCAATGCATACCGTCTTACATGTATGTACTCAATGCAGTATACGTCAGTTTGTCATTGGTTAACGTGTATTCTGTTAATGCATACCGTATTTTATTTATTTTTATTTTTTTTATTTTTAGGTTTGAATTTTTTTTTTTCCCATAATCGGTTTGTGGTGGGTCGGAGTCATCCCCCACAAACCGTACATAATATACATGTAATAGTCAGATACAAATACAAAATATACAATTACAGATATTTACCCTCTTTTGCTCTTGCAGTACTGGGTAGAAATCACTGTTCTATTAAGACTTCATGGTTGGGTGGTACATTAGAATCGTCATTAATGAGAGACCTGAATTTTCAATAAAAACACTTGCATGTGTTATTAAAAAAAAGAGAGTAATACTTATAATAAACCCGCAGATGACAATGTCACTCTCCAGCGCTGCAAGAGCCAAAGTTTGATTTAGCATATGTAATACATTAATTATATGTTATCATTCATATTACCCATGATCCAACTGAACCAGCCCCACTCTGTAAAATATGAATTTCAATCCTACTGTGCATCTACATGTTTAAATCGTGTATTAACCCTTTCAACACTACAGCCGTTTGTATAGGTGTTTTTAAACAGTGCAGATCCAGACGAGCCGGCTCATCAGGATCTGCACTATTTGCAAGTAATTTTCATATTTGTTAAAAATAAAATAAAGTATTTTGTGTTGAATGGAATTGACCGAAAATTAACATATTATATATAATCCATTCCAGTTATTTAGTGCTGAAAGGGTTACATGTTAAAGTTGTTGGTAACATTATGTATTGACAAGCCAATGTACAATCTGTTAAAACAAAGCAAGGGAAAAAAAAACAAAAAACAAACGCACAAAAGCAGAGATTTATTATTGCACCCGCAACTAGCTCAGCTGAAGATTAAATCTTATTTTTGTATATTTGTTACATAAATTAAACTTTTGAAATGATAAAGTCTTCCCAAATTTTTGTAAAGTTTTCAAGTTTGTTGGCCATTATTTTCGTAAATCCCAAAAATGAATGATTTTTCGTTAATTGTAATACATGTAGTTATATTTTTGGTCGCTAACCATTCTTGAAGTTCCCTAAATATGTTTTTTGTAACCTTACAATCACAAAACAAACGTTTTATTGTTTCCGAAAACTTCTTACAGAATGTACATAATGGACTACTGACAATTTTTATCTTATTTAGGAAATCATTTGTGGCCAGAATATTGTGGTTTATTCGGTACTGGAACCATTTTCGAGTTGTGTCTTTTGTTATGATATGCGGCCATACATATATTTTCTTCCATGTTTCATTGTTAAAATTATAGGTGGAGTTCCATTTAATTTTACCAGCTGGAGTTTCAGAATTGGAGTTCAATGCGAGGTACATGTCTTTTGTCCCGGTTTTGTTTTTTAGGCATATTTTTAGTTTGTATGGAGTAAATGACATTTTTTCGATATTGATAAGTTTCAAACTTTTACCCCAATCTTTTATTGCTTTGACAAGGCCATACTATTGAAGAAAGTTTATATTTATATTGAAATTGTTTTTATGTTCATTTTGAGAGGCAAAAGTTCCATCAATTTTGATAATGTCATTTATAAAACATATTCCCTTATCAAACCATGCCTTATTGAAGAAGGTTGTCCCACATTTTATGTCCTCATTAAAAAATAATGGGCTAGAAAGAAATGCATCCATGTTTATCGGCTTAAGCTTGTTTTGTAATTTTAGATGAGCTTTTAAAACATCCCGCCAAAAAAGGTTTGAAATTTTTCCTATTTTTTGTTCGATGTACATATCTTCCAATTTAAAAATATTATCTGTATCAATTTCTGTATTTAAAATGTTTATAAATTTGTATTTGTTGCACACTATTCTTCTTACCCATGTTGTTTTTAAAGACGATATATAGTCCTCAATATTTGGCATTTTTAGTCCGCGATCCTCATATTTTTTGCATGTGATAGTGCCTTTTACTCGTGATTTACCTTGCCATACAAATTCATACATAATGCTGCTGATATCTTTAACACATGTTTGACTGGGGTTAGGTAGGGATATAAACAGGTGATTTAAAGATGGGAGAAGAAGAGACTTTATGACTGTGATTCGGCCTAATTGTGTTAAGTACCCTTTGATCTTTTCTTTTATGAGCCTCATCTTTTTCCGAGAAATTTATGTTCCCAATTTTTTCTAAATCTGTGTCAGGGCGGGCGGGCGGGCGGGCAGGCGGGCGGCCGGGGGGTGTCCACAATCAATGTTAAGTTTTCGTGTTTGAGTCCATTTCTTTGTTACTGTACCACCTAGGACCACCAAACTTTCACAGGTTCATAATCAAGGTGTGCCCACCACATATCACTATCCAACATGTTACTCTTTTTAACTTGACCCATTTTTTCCGCGCAGTCGACTTAGCCATTTTCAATGTTAAGTTTTCGCGTTTACAATGTTAACTTTTCGTGTTTAAGTCCATTTCTTTGGTACTGTACCACCTAGGACCACCAAACTTTCACAGCGTCATAACCAAGGGGTGCCTACCACATACAACTATCCAACATGTGACCATTTTTTTTTACCTTCACCTATTATTTCTACGTAATTGACTTAGCCATTTTCAACGTTAACTTTTTAACGTACGTCTGGTTAAAGCGTTTTGCTTAAAACCTTTTCGTTATACTATATCTCTGCAACTGCTTCGCCCATTACCTTGAAACTTCACATGGGTGTTTATCATCATCCATATTTTCATTCTACCCCCCAACCGTGCTGCCCCTGTGCCCAATGTCAAGGTCAAATTACTTTGAATTATTTTGTTAAAGTTTTTTCATGTACTATATCTCTGCAACTGCTTCACCCAATACCTTGATACTTCACATGGGTGATTATCATCATTGTCGCACCCGTTTGCGGAAAGCGCGATATCGTCGGCATTTTGGCATACGTCCGTCCGTACGTCCGTACGTCCGTGTGTCAGGTTAAAGTTTTTTCGTTAAAGTTTTTCCATCTACTATATCTATTTTTTAGTGTCCATGCCTCGCCCCAAGGTGCGACATGCAGGCCACGGCCATCTAGTCTACAAAAAGTGGGTATAATTATGTTATCCAAGTGTCTATGCTTGGAAAAAACCTGGCCTTCGTGGCTTTGCCTCATTTCTTGTTTAGAAAATGTCGAGGTTTATTTTCTTTTGGGATTAGTGTTATTATACCCTGCCGTTGAGTTATAGATAGTTCACCCTTCTGATAGCTATAATTTATTGCCCTACAAATGAAATCACCCAGTTTATGCCAAAACATTTTATAAAATTCGCCGCTTGTACCTGGGCTACGGTTGTTCGTCATGTTTTTTAGTGCAAAGGCTAGTTAAGTTTTTGTGAGTAATCCCTCTAGTTTTTCTGATTCTGTTTCATTTAATTTTGGTACATGCGCATTTTCCAAACAATTATATAAACCTAGATCTTTATAAGTATCTGTGTCTTTATTGCTATACAGTTTGGTGTAAAATAGTTCTGTTTCTTTTAATATCTCTGACTGATTTGTAATTATTTTGCCATTTTCTGTTTCAAGTTTTGGTATTGTTTTACTTATCAAGTTATGAGATTCGAGTGCACAGAAATAGTTTGTTGGTTTTTCTCCTTCATTTATATTTAGAGCCCTTGATCGAATAACTGAACCATTTACTTTAATTTTACGAATTTCCTGGAGTTCTAGTTTTAAAATTTCAATTTTATTCATGTCTTCTTTCTTTAATTGTTTTTCCATGTCTAATATTTGTTCCGTTAATAATTTTTATTTTAATTGGTTTATTTTTTTATAAAGGAAGAATAAGAAATAGATTTTCCACGTAGTTCCATCATAAGTGTTTCTAGAAAAAGTTGATCGTTAATTGTGAATTGCAATTCGTTGTTTGGTATTTCATGTAAGTTTTCTCGGTTATATATTGGAATAGCATATTGATTTTTTATTTCTTCTATTTTTTCATTAATCATGATTAAGTAATTTATGTCTTTCAGCATTGAATTGTTATGTTTCCATAGTGGTTTTTCCTTTATCAAATTGTTGAAAGATAAACTTAACAATACAGGTGAATGATCAGATCTGTAGCTATTTTCAATGATGCAGTTTTTAATTGACGGTAAAGTATTTTCAGAGATGAGGAAGAAATCTAGTCTTGCTTGCTGAAAAGGCTGTCGTCGTCTCCATGTGACCATTCTCATTAGGTGGTGATTTTCTCTAAAAGGGTCGATTAAATATTTTTCTTGAATAATTTCTAATAATTTTTCTCTAGATTTTTTATTATTTATATTTTTATAGTTATGATAGTCTAAATCTGGGTCCAAAGCAAGGTTAAAATCTCCGCATAAAATATATTGATTGTTATTCATTTCATCAATTTCTTTTGATATGTTCTGGAAAAAAAGGGGATCATCTGAGTTTGGTCCATACAGACATACAAGTGTAAATTTATTATTTTCAATAGTGATGTCTAGTAGAATGAAGTTTCCATTGGGATCGCATTTTGACTGGTGTACTTTATAGTCTAAATTACCATTGAATAATACTGCTACTCCCCTTGCATTAGATCGAAATGAACTGAAATAACAATCATTACCCCACCTAGTCCGTACACATTTTTCGTCTTCCCCTGGAGTGAAATGGTTATCTTACAAACAGTATATGTGATATTTTTTATCTCTTAAGTATTGAAAAAGATCAGTGCGTTTGGGAAGGTGACCTATTCCTTGACAATTTAATGACAATATTTTTATTTCACTCATTGCCTATTTAGTGTGTTTTGTTCTTACCATAGTTAACTCCAACAGAGTCTGCGGGTGCGTAAACCTAATGGGGGGAAAGCAAAAAGGTGTGTACAAAAAAAGCTGTGCAAGACAGTAGTATTAATGTAAAGTACAATCCTGTTTTCATATGTAAAACAATCTATTTTAAAACAAATCTTCCAGAATCAAATGACATGGGCCTGTCCTGCGACTGGTATGAAATTTATCTGTTCTAGTATTATTTTTTAGCTATATATAATAGGTCTATCTGAAGTTTAACTGTTGCTAATAGTGTTTGTTAGCTGAATATACATGGGTTTGACTGCCAAAGGTGGCGCTATGATACCTGGTACCAATGTGGCTCCAGATCAGCCTGCATATATGTGCTGTCTGATCTATGTCCACATTGCTCACAATTCAGTCAATGGTTATCATCATATTCAAATCCCAAACTGGTAAGTCTTACATGATATTTACAAATTAAAATGGCGGCTCTTCATCAATGTTGAGTTCATAATGATGTCATGGCACACAGTGTATCCCAGACGAGACTACACATACCGTCTTACATGTATATAATCACCGCAGTATTCGTCAGTTTGTCATTGGTCAGCGTGTATTCTGTCAATGCATACCGTTTTACATGTATATAATCAATGTAGTATTAGTCAGTTTGTCATTGGTCAGCGTGTATTCTGTCAATGCATACCGTCTTACATGTATGTAATCACCCGTATCAGAAATCTGTTATATAAATACGGTTTTGGATTTATATGGATTTGTCATGATGTAGGGGACGTAACTATTGTTTTATACAAATTTAAACAGCGTGTTCTTGATTGTTGTAAACAAAATTGGCATAACGATATCGACACCAGTGCTAAATATATTCACTACAAACATTTTAAAACCCTTCTAAATGTAGAAAATACATCATATATTCTTTTTCCTTTTCACTTAGGAAAAGCGATGGAAAAAATTAAATGTTCTAATCACAAACTTAACAATAATAGAAGTCGGAAGACATCCTGGAATACAGAGGGAACTTCGAGTTTGTCAATATTGCCTAATGCAGACAAATCTAGAAGTTATGGAAGATGAATACCACGCTTTGTTCTATTGTAAATTATATGACGATATTATATTGACACACTTACTAGAACATATGCATTTCAACAAGTCTTTGGATAAATTGTACAGGCTTATGGGTTCCAGTAACTATGAAACGATATACACAATTTCCGATTACATTTACCATTTGTTAAACAAGCCCAACGCAGTGTAATTCTATTAGATACTCATTATTATTTGTTCGTTTGTACATGTTATGGGCCGGAGGCCTACATCAACAGAATAAACTATTGTATTGTATTTGTGTTGTAAAATCAATGCAGTATACGTCAGTTTGTCATTGGTCAGCATGTATTCTGACAATGCATACCGTCTTACATGTATATATAATCAATGCAGTATACGTCAGTTTGTCATTGGTCAACGTGTATTCGGTTAATGCATACCGTGTTACATGTATATAATCAATGCGGTATACGTCAGTTTGTCATTTGTCAGCGTGTATTCGGTCAATGCATACCGTCTTACATGTATATAACCCATGTAGTATACGTCAGTTTGTCATTGGTCATCGTATATTCGGTCTATACATACCGTCTTATATGTGTATAATCAATGCAGTATACGTCAGTTTATCATTGGTCAACGTGTATTCGGCCAATGCATACCGTCTTACTTGATACATTCCAATAAACAACCCTTGTATTGAACCTGTATAAGCATATGACATTAAGTTATACTGCAGGGAGGGTTTTTGTTTCCGTCTTTAAGTCAGGCATCCACATGTATATGCGCTGTAGTTGTTCATGTTCCGTTACTGGAGATATACAATGGCACATATAAACTGTGTTTTTCATTCTTGAAGTCAGGGGAGAATACTCTGTTTTCTTAGAACGCTATGATCATGATGATAAGCTATATTTATTGACTTTAATGTAATTGTTGTAAGGATGAATCGAGAACTTTCCTTCTGCTTTCTGAAGATATTCGACATGCGAATTTACTTACCAAAAACTCGTATTGAACGCGAAAATGTTATTCAGAAGGACGCATTGACTAACCTGGGCGCGCATAGCTCCATACCTTACACATCGTTGTGTTATTGGTTTCATAATTACGGACCTTGTTTGTTCATTACATTAGCCACTGACAACAATGGCATTCAGGAACCTGTTGACTCAGCTAATACTACGTGACCAACAGTAGCTGGTTTCTGGGGGATAATTTACTTTAAACGTCTAAAAGAATAGTGAACATATATATTCGCACATTGCCAAAAACTAGTTCTAGATAGGCCCTTTCAATGTTCTGAAAACTATTTATTGAAAATAACAGTACACTCCTGCGAACTGTTGTCATGTTTCCCTCTATTAAAGTGTCTCTGTGTTTCTTGAAGAATAACAGTTGGAGCATAGTAGTTGATTAGCTTGTGAGCTAACAGTGATATTGAAATTAATTTTACAAGAAACGGAATGTCTTGTATCGAGGGTAGAGACTATAACTTATAACAAGTTTGTTCGCTGCACACATTATATGCACGACAATTTATCAATTTATAGTGACATAAGTATTGCCTTTTCGTTAGTGACTCAGTTAGACCTTGTTCCTTAGTGACCCATGTCCACGTTGTTTCCCTTTGTCAGGTTCGTTGGCTGTGAAGGGGACGGCCAGCAAGCCGGTGTACATGTTACCGGAGGAAGGCGGGCGCTGGCGTGGCTTGGAGATCAAGTCGTCTAACAGTAGGTTCAGACAGTAAAGGCATATCAATTATGCAGGGAAAGCGATGAAACAGATTATGCACATTGGCGCCACAGTTTGTTATTATCTCTCGCCGATAGGCAATACTGGGTATAGCGTTAGTCCGTGTACGTACGTGTAGGTACGTGTACGTATCACCTTAAGGTTGTTTCATTTTTCAATAACCCAGGAGTCGCTACACAGATTTTGACAATATTTGGCCACAACGTGTGTCTAGGATTGTGCATTGTTTTTCATACGACCCGCGTCCGACCACCCAAGGTCAAGGTTACGAGGGACGTATGTTCGCCTTGCTTGCAATGCAAATGCGTTAACGTTTTTTATTATTATCAAGGCTGCCAGCGAGGGGATTAGCTTAGTGATACAATTAGCTTAGTGATAACGACGCCCTTGTTAG
Source organism: Conchocele bisecta (assembly GCA_029237695.1). Lineage (NCBI taxonomy): Eukaryota > Metazoa > Mollusca > Bivalvia > Lucinida > Thyasiridae > Conchocele > Conchocele bisecta. Next base: position 115,883,541 of record CM055268.1, on the reverse strand, counting down.
CAATGTCCCTTCTACTGTAACGAAATACCTAGTGTGTCTATTTAAATAAATATTTTCATTTTATTAAAATGTTAGAACCACTTAGTATTGGGGATATTCCCGTTCGCTGTAGCAACTAAGACATGTTTGTCCGTTGTCTGTGTGTCCTCTTAAACCTTTTATCTTGGTCCACGGTTTGTTGTGCTGTCGTTGAAATGGTATTTATTTGCGCCTCTTTCATTTGTCCTCTGTCCGCTCCCTACTCCTCTCCGCGTGTTGTCCGTGTCAATGTGCATATTGTCGCCCTCTTAATTTGACTGCCACAGCATCATACCTTAATTACGGGCTGCTATAATATGTTGGCATTATGTGTATCGAATTATGTTTCTGTTCAAATTACTCTAACATTGTGAACTCGGAGATCGATTTTCTAATACGTTTATCATGTTTATCTTGTTTATAGATGAATTCGTCGTGCAGTACACTAAGCAAAATCTTTCATCAGTGCCAGTATATAGCGAGCCCATCATTTATTCAAAGTCATGCACTCTGGCATCTGGCTAGTTGCTGGGACCATGTCTGGTGTGGATAGCTGCATACGACCATATATTGTAGTACAAATACATGAACTGTTTAAGATTCGAATAGCAATGAACAACTGAGATAGATACTGTTTTGTATACTTACAGGTAGCAACGCGTCAACACTGTCCTATCTCCGAGTCAACACCACCCAGCTGGGCATTCGGCTATCGGCCCATGTAACTCTGAACGACGTATGGTCATCTCACTCCGAGATGACCGGGTTCCTGGTGACAATAGACGCCAACACGGCCCGTCAGACGGAGAGTCTGATCCGAGTGGCCCGAGGAGCAGATACCCAGACGACACAACCAGCTGGGGGCAGTATGACGCGTATCACGGCCGAACACAACACCAAAAGTGGCGTTGAGATAGTGCTTACAGGAAATCCGGACGCCTCGTTGTCATTTCAGGTGGACAGATGTTGGGTTTCGGACAATAATGAGCATGGATTTATCGTCATGGCAAATGTAACGGTTGTCATATCCAACTGTTATATCGACAGCAATCGTCTCAGTGGCGTGTACGTGTCTCAGAACGAAGGCGGAGAGACACATATAGTAACATCGACGCTCAGCAACAACCGCCAGTACGCCCTGCATTCGTACCTGACGGAGGACATACGATTGGAGTCGTGTCTCATCTACAATCATACATACGGCGTCTACAACCACTGGGGTAACTGGAACTCACGCGAGTATGTCCTCGTCATGAAACACGGTGGGGACGACTTTCATGTGACAATTAGGAACAATACGTTCCTGGACAACGTCGCCGATGGTATCGTCATATCGCTGCAGTGGAACTTCAATGGAAACTACTCTGTCACACTGGAAGATAACTCCTTCGTTGGCGGTAACAGAAGCCTTTTTATCATTGACCGATCTTATGAGTATCTCGACTCGACATTATTCTTGTCAATTAGAAACAATACGTTTGAGAATAACATTGATTCAGTTGGTGATCTCATGTCGTTTAGTTTAACTACAGTCGGAAACTTATCTTTTTCTCACAACACTTTTATCAATAATACAGTTAACAGGATTGTGACCTTCGTTCATGGTACTGGATCAATGCGTGCATATGATATGTTGTCAATCACGAACAACACGGTTCAATATAATACGATTTCCACTGTCGTGATTGATATAGAAACAACGCACAATTGGTCCTTGTCCAGAAATGTATTTAACAACCCATCCGCCGAATGCGAGTTGCGAGCACCTACGTTTGTGAGTACGTTGTCCATTGCGGCAAGTCACAACTACTGGGGGTCAGCAGAACTGAGTCGTGTCACTGAGCGGGTGTGCGGCTTCGAGAAGGATATGCGTCTGTCACGAGTTTCGTATATTCCGTACTACGTGGACGTGACGCGGTCGGGGCTCGCCACACCGGACGACAGTGCGGGCCCGGGCGGACAGTTAACGGGCGTCACACGACTGACGGCGGCCGGGTCGCCCTATCACATCTTCCGCTCATTATACATAAGGTACATGAAACGTGAAGCGTGAAGCGTGAAACCAATGTGGCGGACTTCAGTTACATTGTTTAATTACTTTTCGATGACTAGGTAGACCAGTATAGACGGGCGGTAGACTGAGTAGAAATGTCATTATGACAATTGTAAATCCTAATCATCTGTATACACATACAGTGAATATGTGCTGGCCTATACTGGTTGCAGGCGTCGTTCATTTCCTTTTCTCAGTCCAGGCCTCGTATATTCTATATAATTGGAAAGCAACTATGTCAACGTAGGGACATATATACATCAACCGGCGAATCAGTCCTCCTACTATGTCCAGGTTGCACGAGGGTGCTAGCAGGTCAGGGGCTACACTGGGCACGAACGTAATTTGCATATTTTTCCAGTGACGGTCAACATTATCGGTTACAATTATACATAAGTAGGAGGACTGTTTCGCCGGTTGATGTAGATATGTCCCTATGTTGTGATCGTTGCTTTCCAATACCCAATCAAGAAGACTGTAGGCATAGGTCAGTCGGAAACCTGGTAAGCGACTTATGACATTTGGATGGCAGCAATTGTGTTAAATTGCACATGCTATATGCCCCCTCCCACTTGGCAAGTGTGTCAATGTCATTGTAAATAGAAAGGCTATTGAACGGAAATGTCACTGTCAGGTTCTGACGGTATTCAAAACTGTTGGAGATATACGGAATGCATCTCACACATGTCTCATATCTCCTCATAGAGCTGAGTGGCCCGTCTATTATTTTCCAGTAACGGATCACGGCTGGAAGTGGAGGCCGGTCTGGAATTGCTCTTTGAGACCAACCGGGGGATATACGCAGAAGGTGCGTTTGCAAATGATTGTCGGGATTTCCCAGGGAATTATATCGAGGACCCTACACGACTGATGATTTAGTCCTTTAATGATAGAGGATCTTACATGAGTCATGATTTAATATGATATTTATTGAACGGGTTTGGCTGCTTTTTGTCGCGCCCGCTTGCGGACAGCGCGATATAGTCAGCCCTTTGGCGTACGTGCATCCGGTTAAAGTCTTTGGTTAACGTTTTTTGGATTTAGGTTAATTTTTGTCGCGCCTGCTTTAGACTACAGTCGCCGCTTTTTCCGTCGTCGTCGTCGTCGTCGTCGGCGTCGGCGTCGGCGTCGGCGTCGTTGACGTTGTCGTCCGCGTCGTCGTCGTCGTCGTCGTCGTCGTCGTCGTCGTCGTCGTCGTCGTCGTCGTCGTCCGATGTTTGGTGAGTATGATTTTCAGATTCAGTAGTCTATTGTCTATCAAACCTGGTTGTCTGCGCTCAAAAATCCGCTGGATGAACAAATGGCGGCCATTTTCCAAGAAGGCCGCCGAACATTATTATATAGTAAATACATGGTTAGTGCCGTCGAATATAAACTATATTCGGTTGAGCCTTAAACAGCTTTATTGGGGCGAGCTTTAGTGAGCCCCTATAAAGTTGACGGCACTAATCATGTATTTAATTTATACCGCATACTAAACTTAATTGTGTGAACATGCGTGATGTCATGTTTTGACGTCATTCCCTCTCCATACGTCACAAATATATCGACGTCATTCAAAGCAAAACGGCTGCGTCCACGCTAGGTAAATTCGGTATTGCATCTGATTAAATCTCCGATTTATTTACGATGACCTTCAATATTGGCTAGTTTTAGACTACACAGTTGTCATAATAAGCTTTGAAATCATAATTGAAATTTCCATGTTGTTGGTTACGTCGCATATACTGTAAAAATGGACACAATTCAGCTGAACCGACAGCGATTTCGATTTTAAAATTCGCCGCCATCTTGCATTCGCTGTTGAGACTGACCAATCAGAGGCCACGATTAAGGGTCAAAGGTGAAAAAATAAAGCCAAAAACGGCACTTCATGTATATTAGGCTACTTCAGGTATATTAGGTTACTTCAGATATAAACAGCATTTATTCAACCACCTTTATTATGCTAAATGGAGCAATGGTTGCGGTATAAATTGTTTTATTTAGGACTGTTAACTTTCAATCTGATCAATATTAACCGGACAAATTGCTACAATTAAGTCACAATATGAATGTAAAATGATTGAGAATACATCTTACATGTAATTACATCAGCAAATGGCAATACATTCCCAAATGGCTGCCGAAATAGGCTGTTTTATACAACATTTTTCTACGAATCGTGTGCTGTTACGAACAATTAAAGTTGAAACACATATACATTGCTTTCACTCACAAATACATGGATAATACAGGAGATGGTCATGTAATATCCTTCCACAATTGTCCGAAAAGGCAACATGGCCGCCAAAATGTTCTTATTTTCTTCTATTCTTTACTTTATGGAGTTGTTATAAGCACCATTTCATGCACGTATTACATGTATCCATCCCAGTTAGATATACAAATCAAATCATACCAAATGATCAGATGTTCAATAATATTGACGATGAAGCTGCAGTTTTCAGTAATTAAACAACACAAACATTAGTGTGTGATACTCCGTTTATTTTCAAAGACAAATACGGATGTAGTTCCATCATTTTGAGTATTGAAGACACGTTTCAAAGTGTTTCCAAAATGGATTGACTATTGACAAGGAATATAATGTTATTATTGGGCTGTCTAGTTAATGCGATTGGTAACGAGCACACTTCTCACACTTAAGCGAGCATGATGATCATTGACCACGGCAGTGTGTAGTATGGCATGATGAATGGAATGGGTATGCTGATTGCAAATATACATGGCTTTCACCAACATTAAGGACCCCACATATGTATTCACATGTGCCAATAATTTAAATTAACCCTTGTTCGCGAGTTACAAACATTGGACAATAAATATAATACATGGTAACGATATATAATTCATGTAGTCACTGGTTTAATCAGTTCGACATTAAACACTACATGGATCCTGTATTTATTTATTTTTCCTATTAAACATTAATTAAACTAATACACCAACAACTTAATCATATACAGTGTCGCCATGACTGTCAGTTTCAACATGACCATCAACATGGTCGCTTTTGAAATTATGATGTGATATTTATGGATCTACATATACACTTTTAATACAGCTTACATTTCTTAAATTAGTTGATAATACCTTATCCCGCATCTTGCTGGTGACACCAACATGTGCTAAGCCATGACATATACGTGAATACATGTCTCTGGTTGCTATAGTAATGGAATAATATTCTCCGTCAGGGGTGTAATATATGTTAAAGGGATGGTTATGTGAATTGAATCCACATAGGGATATATGTATGTACATGTATGTCGCAAAGACATGTCTATTAGCTACAAACTAAACTAAATGTAGCATGTAAATGCTAAACAGGTAAATATAATTCTGCATTCTGGAAATAAATGTACACATGGTACATTATTATAGATTTTTGAGGTCATTAGAATGACATTACCTGTTGTCAAATAGAGAAATATTCCGATGACACCAATGAGCCAGCAAAATACACAACCTTTGGTACAATGCAGTACCAAATGTCTTCCACAAACCTCAGTTTGACCGCCTGCGTAAATTGTTAGAATGCCATGTAGACAAATGTAATGTGTCTCGATAGAGGATATGTGATATTGTTTAGATGAACATTTTGATACATTGCATACTATGTTATGAAGACACGGTTATCATTTATTAGCCAGGTTTTTTTGAAAAATATCCAGGCTATTGGATTGGCGAAAGCCGGGCGGTCGGGCGGGCGGGCGGACGGGCGGGCGGCGGGCGGCGTCCACAATCCATGTTAAGTTTGAGTCCATTTCTTTGTTACTGTACCACCTAGGACCACCAAACTTTCACAGCTTCATAATCAAGGGGTGCCCACCACATATCACTATCCAACATGTTACTTTTTTTTTAACTTGACACATTTTTTCCGCGCAGTCGACTTAGCCATTTTCAATGTTAAGTTTTCGCGTTTTCAATGTTAAGTTTTCGTGTTTAAGTCCATTTCTTTGGTACTGTACCACCTAGAACCACTAAACTTTCACAGCTTCATAATCAAGGGGTGCCCACCACATATCACTATCCAACATGTTACTTTTTTTTTTTTACTTTTTTTTTTTAACTTGACCCATTTTTAACAAGCGCGGTCGACTTAGCCATTTTCAATGTTAAGTTTTCGCGTTTACAATGTTAAGTTTTCGTGTTTAAGTCCATTTCTTTGCTACTGTACCACCTAGGACCACCAAACTTTCACAGCTTCATAACCAAGGGATGCCTACCACATACAACTATCCAACATGTGACCATTTTTTTACCTTCACCTATTATTTCTACGTAATTGAATTAGCCATTTTCAACGTTAACTTTTTAACGTACGTCTGGTTAAATTGTTTGCTTAAAACCTTTTCGTTATACTATATTATCTCTGCAACTGCTTCGCCCATTACCTTGAAACTTCACATGGGTGTTTATCATCGTCCATATTTTCATTCTAACCCCCAACCGTGCGGCCCCTGTTCGCAATGTCAAGGTCAAATTACTTTGAATTTATTTGTTAAAGTTTTTTCGTGTACTATATCTCTGCAACTGCTTCACCCATTACCTTCATACTTCACATGGGTGTTTATCATCATTCTCGCACCCGCTTGCGGAAAGCGCGATATCGTCGGCATTTTGGCATACGTCCGTCCGTCCGTGTGTCCGGTTAAAGTTTTTCGTTAAAGTTTTTCCATCTACTATATCATTATGTAATCAAAATATATGGGCATCAATCATATATTGCAAACACTAGTAAGTACAATTATCATTGATACAATTAATAGACACCGAGAGAGATTTGCATATTCAGACACATAGCATAGTTGTTACATTCACTAAGTAAAATGCGAAGCGGACAGACAGACAGACAGACGGACAAACACTCGGACACACTGTATCTGAGTGTGCAAGGATAGCTATTCGTAGTGTCTAAGTAGTTGCATATGTATTTAAACCATATATATGTAAGTGACAG
>CM055268.1:115827144-115876001 GCA_029237695.1 Conchocele bisecta | reverse complement strand
CTTTTTATGCGACCGTTAAAAAAAAACGGTACGTTTTACCGCGGGGCGGGCGGCGGACAGAGTTTGTGTACACTACTCCTCTAAAACCTTTCTATCAATCTATCTGAAACTATATACACGTCTTCTACACATATTGAAGATGTGCACCTTTGTGTGTTTATGTCGAAAATATCACATTTTTAACTTTTTAACATTTTTATACATTTTTGTATGCACTTCTATATAGCGTACAGAGTTTGTGTACACTACTCCTCGAAAACGTTTCAGTCAATGGATCTGAAACTTTCACACGTCTTCTACACATATTGTACTTGTGTACGATGGTGGGTTTGTTTTGGCAAACATTTATATTTAACAAACAATATAGACTTTTTAACGTAGCCATTTTCTCTGCATTTGTGTATGCAATGTTATATTTTTTCTACTTTACACAACTCTACATAAATTAGTATTACCCGTTTATCACAACAAGAGGAAGAAATAATGCTCTAGATTTTCAAATTCATATTAAAGTTTCTTGCCTTGGTGACAGCTTCACATTTCTTCATCTTCGCTGTCTGTCCCATCTTCGACGGGCGTATTTTGTGACTGACGGCACTCTTGTTTAATAATTGAGTCAACCCCAAAACCAATATACTATTTTTGTTTATATACATATATACATAGTTTGGTTTTGAAAACATCTGCGTCTACTATGCTTATTTTGGCACATTACATTTGAAGATGTCGACCTAAGACTACAAGAAACAGCAACATTCAGAACGGATATGATGGTTTCACAATATACCATTTTCCTGTGGTATCACCCATCCTCATGTTTTGCTATCTTCCGAGTCAAAAACAATCTGCCATATTTTGTTGAATTGCTGCAACACAGCTGCTGTAGACTGTCGGAACTAATCACTCCCCACTGTAACCGGTTTCCCACACCGTGATACTATGAAAGAAAAAGTTCACCAAGTTTAGAGAAATTTAATAAATTAAGCTTGCCCAGTTGTGCAAGTGCATTTGACTTTCCAACACGGGTTTCAGCTTAACCCGGGCAGGCTGGTGATGTATTTGGTTATCACTGATTGCCGATTGTCTATTTATGGCTCTAAAGGTTCGACTCTGCTCGTAAACCGCAGCATAATCGTGGACATCGGCGGCTCTATACACGTAGCGGGGAACAACATCAGCTTCGCCGAGAACCGAGGGGCCGCCATATACGGTACGTCAGTCGCACACATGCACGTCGTGGGATTTTTGCAGACGTATTGTTTTCTGAAACTACATTCAATTACGAGTGTTATGCCGTATGTCTGCGCTCTGTACCCACTGGGTGAATGTTTGGCACCAGTTTGATGTATAAAACGTTTTCGCAATTGTGAAAAATAGTATTTTTCATTGAATTTTTTTTTATCGTTAAAAACAACTGATATGGCAGTTTTGTATGATTTCTGATGTGTTCATAACTCTACAATGGAATAAAGTTCAATTAAATAATATCTTCTAATTCAGAAGAATTTTGCATGTTTTATTACCCCACCCACTGAATTTCAATGGCAAAACATATACCTTAATAATTCCATAAAAAAGTATGGTACATTTGTACTTTTGTATTGTCTGTGTGACAATGGTACCTAGTAGTGTTCATTATACATGCTAATTGCATATATGCCAACAATGCTAAAACAAAGTAGTTTTCACCATTCCCCACCCACAACTTTTACAATGGGAATTTTACTTGTAATGACTTTCATTTATGTTATGCACTGCCACATACTTATAAATTGTTTAAATGTATTTTGCAACTAGTTATGCACTACTAATAGCATGCCGTGCACACTTCACATACATTGTGTCCGAGTGTTCGTCCGTCTGTCCGTCCGCTTCTTATTATGCAAATCTCTATTGGTGACTATTAATTGTACCAATGGCAATTGTACTTCCTATTGTCTTCAATATATGTCTACAGCAGATGATGCAATGTTATAACAAATTAGTTTTAGCTATTCCCCACCCACTGAATTTACAATGGCCATTTTACATGTAATACTTTTTTTTACTTTATACTTATGTACATATATGAATAATATGATTATTCGTAATACTATTACTTTTATGGGAAGGGGCCTAGTGGCTTTTGTGTAGTATGGACATGGCACCACGTCAGGTTGTTGTAATTTCATGGCTGAATATATACTTTTTCGATGTAAATATTACGTTCTGATTTTTGGAGCGCCCCCCCCCCCCCTCAATGTAGCGGGTTGAATAGGACGTTAAATACCAAACAAACAAGAAGCAAACAAACTTACATTATAACTACCAGATACTTATGAAAGATTCACATGAACGTGTAGCTATTATCACCTGTATATTAGTTATCCACACACATTTCAGATACAGAACGCATGTCGGTTCATCTCTATATATGCCTATTTCATATTCATGCAACCGTGACAATTACCATGATTACTATGTTGTGTATTCCAATTTGAACGTCTCTAATGCACATACTTAGCTGTCGACAGACCGTTAAACACCTTTAAGTAAAATAAATAAATACATACACTATATGTGTCATACGAGTACGTGTGTGTTGCAATGTGTATGCCTGTCATCCATTTCCAGTGTAAATGCACACCAGTGCATGCATCATGGCCATTGCATAATACATGAAGGTATATTACTCCATTAGTGTACAATCTCATTTGAGAGGCACTCATTACAATATTGTCGTTTGTAAATTAGGCATTGTAAGTAAATATTTAACCATGAATTCATAATAGTGACATTTGATAACCTGTAAGGTTGATATACTATTTCATAATTTTCATATAAACAAAGCAATTGTAGGTGCATGATCTTTCTAAATGCATGCATATGCTCATCAAATATATCCACTATATTCATATAGCTGCTATGTACGCATACATAAACTACTTTCTCTAATAAGTTTCAACATTTGGTGTTTATTACCAAAAACAAAAGGGATGTCGGTTTGTAATCAACTTGTAATAGTTTAGATTGGCATATATCTGCAAATACAAATACAACTGTATACCATGTTTAGTGGTCTTGTTATTCCAAAGGTGTTCCAGATTGAAACCCATACATCAGTAGGACAATACTATTTCAAAAAAGAAGTTCACATTGTCACTAAGTCCCAAAATTGATAAATTTACAGCAGTCACATTATTTGTACTGCACAAGCTCATGTGTAACCACGTGTTGTCAAACACACACATAGGACCACCAATCTACGTTTATATCCCCATAAATGATAAACTTATATCCACAACATATTATGCAATAGCATCTAATCAATATCACATAGACTCATAGCCTCTATCGAGACACATTAAATTTAGATTGTACTATTCAATGGAACTAATGTCTACATGGCATTACACTATGTATGCAGGCGGTCAGGATCAAATTGTGGAAGGCGTTTTTTGCCGCATTGTACCACAGTGTATTTTGCTGGCTCTTTGGTATCATCTGAATATCTATTTCTCTATTTGACAACAGATAATGTCATTCTAATGACATCACAACTCTATAAACATGTACCACGTGAATATTTATTTCCTGAATTCAGAATTATATTTACCTGTTTAGCATATACATACTACACGTATGTTTTTGCGACATACATGTGCATACATATGCCCATATGTGGCATTGAATACACATAACACTCCCAATGGTTGTCTTTCAGATTTATTACACCCCTGATGGAAAATACATTCCATTACTATAGCAACCAGAGACATGTATTCGAGTATATGTCATGGGTTAGCACATTTTGGTGTCATCGCAAGATGCGAGACCTCCTTGGGATAAGGGTATTATCAAATATTTTAAGAAATTTAAGCTATATTAAAAGTGATTTTAATATCACATCCTAATTGCAAAAGCGGCCATGTTGATGGTCATCTTGAAACTGACAGTCAGTGTGACACTGTATATAATTAAGTGTTGGGTATTCATTTCAATACTGTTTAATTATAAAAATTAATACAGGACATGTAGTGTTTAATGTAGAACTGATTACACCAGTGATTGTATGTATTGTATTTATTGTTCAATGTTTGCAACGCTCGACCAAGGGTTCATTTAAATTATTGGCGCATGTGAAGACATATGTGGGATCCTTAATGTCGGAGAAATCCATGCATATTTGCAATGGGCATACCCAGTATGCTTGCTTTAATTGTGAGAAGTGTGCTCGTTACCAATCACATTAACTAGAAAGTCCAATAATACCATTATATTCCTTGTCAACAGTCAATCCATTTTGGAAACACTTGGAAACATTTCTTCCGTACTCAAAATGACTGACATGCATACGTATTTGTCTTTATAAATAAACAGGATTCACAATCTATACATAACAATGTTAGTGTTGTTTAATTACTGAAAACTGCAGCTTCATCGACAATATTATTGAACATCTGATCATTTTGGTGGCCATTTTGAAAACAATAATTATAGCATTGTATACCTGGATATGTATAATTTATCAAATGATGTGATTTGTATATCGAATTGGTATGGATACATGTAATATGTACATGAAATGCTGTTTATAAAGTAAATAATATAACAAAACAAGAACATTTTACCGTTTTGACTTTTACGACAATTGTGGAAGGATATTGCATCACTATCTCCTGTATTTTCCATTGATTTGTGAGAGAAAGCAATGTATATGTGTTTCAACTTGATGAATGTCCGTAATTGTTCGTAACAGCACACGATTCGCAGAAAAATGTCGTAAAACAGCCTATTTCGGCAGCCATTTTAAAATCTATTGCCATTTGCTGATGTAATTAAATGTAAAATGTATTCTAAATTACTTTACATTCAGATTGTGACTTAATTATAGCAATTTACCCGGTTATTATTGACCAGACTGAAAGTTAACAGTCCACACAAAAAACACAACAATATCATAGACAATAGGTTACTGAATCCGAAAATCAAACGCACCAAAAATCCCACATGGGAGGGGGGGGGGGTTATTGTTGGTTCAAGGTGTATTATAATTAGCCATATTTATCCAATTCATGTTGTTCTTCTGATCAGCTCATCTGCTAGCGGATTCATGCAGACAGGCAAGGACGATACAATTTGTCTGACTGTATGACAACAAATATAGACCATGATCAGACTGCTCCGATGCGCAGGCTGATATGGGTCTACACTGGCTTGAATGGCTACATCACGAGTCAAAGCCTACATGCCATGTGCGACAGCATTCAATGAGGGTGACAGCAGCAGGCGCGAATATAGTCGGTGTTTTTACTGTCGTCCGCTTCGTCGTCGTCAGCGTCCACAGTCTTACAATAACATTGGGGTCAAATCCTAACTTATGTTAAACTTTCCTTATTATCAACATCTTGGTTGTTCATGAATGCATTCCTATGATGGTGGTCTTTCATTATCTGAAACATCCATGACCCACCGACCCTTCTAGTCCCAATGTCAAGGTCACAGATGTAGTACCTTTAGCGTATTTACAATACATAACATTGAGAACAATTACTAACTAAACGTTTGAAGGCGCGACTTTAGGCGCCGCTTTTTACCGTCGTCGTTGTCGTCGTCCGCGTCGTCGTCGCCGTCGACGTCAACAAATGCCAAAATGTTTGTCAATCAAGCGTCTTCATCATGGTATAACTTTAATATTACTGACCGATTACTTCAATATTTGGACACTTGATACATGAGAGCATTTGGAACACACTCATACCGCCATTAACTTGACCTGGACCTGTTTTACCTTCACATATTTACGGAAAGACACAGCCATTTGTTTGCGTCAAAAAGTTTGCACAAGTTTCTTCATCATCGTATAGCTTTAATTTTACTAGATGGATTGCTTCACTATTTGGACACTTGATTCATGTGAGCATTTGGAACACATTCGTACCGCCATTAACATGACATTGACATGTTTTACCTTCACCTTTTAGCTGAAACTCTTAGCCATTTCTTGTTGAGTCAAATAGGGTGTACACGTTTCTTCATCATGATATAACTTTAAATTTCTTGACGGATTGCTTCAATATTTGGATACTCCATACATGTGAGCATTTGGAACAAACTCATGCCCCCATTAACATGACATTTACCTTTTTTTTTGCGTCAAAAAGTTTGTACAAGTTTCTTCAACATCGTATAACATTAACATTATTATATCCCTATCATCATGTTTCTATATCCCGATATGTGTGACTCACACATGGCCAGTCTATATCCCGATATGTGTGACTCACACTTCGCCAGTCTATATCCCTATATGTGTGACTCACACATGGCCAGTCTATATCCCTATGTGTGTGACTCACACATGGCCAGTCTATATCCCTATATCTGTGACTCACACATGGCCAGTCTATATCCCTATATATGTGACTCACACATGGCAAGTCTACATCCCTATATGTGTGACTCAAACATGGCCAGTCTATATCCCTATATTTGTGACTCACACATGGCCAGTCTATATCCCTATATGTGTGACTCACACATGGCCAGTCTATATCCCTATATGTGTGACTCACACATGGCCAGGCTATATCCATATATGTGTGTCTCACACATGGCCAGTCTATATCCCTATATGTGTGACTCACACATGGCCAGTCTATATCCCGATATGTGTGACTCACACGTGGCCAGTCGATATCCCGATCTTTGTGACTTAAACATCGCTGGACTATATCCCGATATGTGTGACTCACACGTGGCCAGTCGATATCCCGATCTTTGTGATTTAAACATCGCTGGACTATATCCCGATATGTGTGACTTACACAAGGCTGGACTATATCCCGATATGTGTGACTCACACATGGATGGTCTATATCCCGATATGTGTGACTCACATGGGGCCAGTCTATATCCCGATCTTTGTGACTTTCACATCGCAGGACTATATCCCAATATGTGTGACTTACACATGGCTGGACTATATCCCGATATGTGTGACTCACACATGGCTGGACTATATCCCTATATGTGTGTCTCACACATGACCAGTCTATATCCCTATATGTGTGACTCACACATGGCCAGTCTATATCCTTATATGTGTGACTCACACATGGCCAGTCCATATCCCTATATGTGTAACTCACACGTGGCCAGTCTATATCACTATAGATGTGACTCACACGTGGCCAGTGTATATCCCTATATGTGTGACTCACACATAACTAGTCTATATCCCTATATGTGTGACTCACAAGAGGCCAGTCTACTATATCCCGATATGTGTGACTTACACATGGCTGGACTATATCACGATATGTGTGACTCACACATGGCTGGACTATATCCCGATATGTGTGACTTACACATGGCTGGACTATATCCCGTTATGGTGAACTACTATAGTGTCTCACTATATCCCTCCGATAGTGTGATTACACATGGCGGACTATATCCCGATATGTGTGACTCACACATGGGCTGGACCATCTATACCGATAGTGTGACTCACACTGGGCAGTCTATATCCCGATATGTGTGACTCACCACATCGCCCAGTCTATATCCCTATATGTGTGACTCACACATGGCCAGTCTATATCCTTGTGGTGTGACTCAACATGGCCAGTCTATATCCCTATATCTGTGATCACACATGGCCAGTCTATATCACGATTATGTGGACTCACATGGAGGTCGAATCCAATATGTGTGACTCAAACATGGCCAGACTTCCCTATATTTTTGTGACTCACACATGGCCAGTCTATATCTATAGTTTGACTCACCTCAGTTATAATCCCTATATGTGTGACTCACAAGAGGCCAGTTACTAAGGTATCCCGATAGTGACTTACACATGGACTGGACTATATCAGATAAGTGTGCTCACACTGGCTACTATAATCCCGATATTGTGATTACACATGGCGGATATATCCCGATATGTGAATTCACATGGCTGGACTAATATCCAGCCTATGTGGTACTACCCTTGGCTGGATATATCCCGATATGTGTGGGACTTACACATGGTGGACTATGGAATACCGTATGTGTGACTCACACATGGCCTAGTCTATCCCGATATGTGTGACTCACACTTCGCCAGTCTATATCCAAATGTTTGATTCCCAACATGGCCATTCTATATCCCCTTTTGTGTGTGACTCACACATGGCCAAGTTATTCCCCTATATCTGTGACACACACATGGCCAGTCTATATCCCTTATATGTGGGGACTCACACTGGAAGTCTACTTCACTATATGTTTACCTCCAAACATGGCCCAGTTCTTATATATATTTGTGACTACACATGGCCTAGTTATACATATGTGTGATTACCATGGCCAGTCTATATCCCGTAAGTGTACTCACACATGGCCATGGCTTATATCCATATATGTGTGGTTCTCACCCATGGCCCGGAGTCTATATCCCTATATGTGTGACTCACACATGGAGTCTCATCCCGCTTATTGTGACTACACTGGCCAGTTCGTTATCCCGATCTTTGTGATTAAAACCTCGTGGGGATATATCCCGGATATGTGTGATCACCCGTTGGCCGTTTTTTTTCGGAATATCCCGACTTTTGCTGATTTAAAACATCGTGGACTATACCCGATATGTTTGACTTACACAAGGCTGGACTTCATCCCGCAATGTGGTGATCCCACATGGATGGTCGATATCCCGATATGTGTGACCACCTGGGGCAAGTCTATCCCGATCTTTGTGACTTTCACATCGCCAGGAACTATATCCCAATATGTGGAGATTTAACATGGGTGGCTAAATACCCGATTAGGTGTGGACCACACATGGCTGACGATATCCCTATTGTGTGTCTACACAAGACCAGTTCCCCTATATCCCTATATGTGTGACTCCCACATGGGGCCAGACTATTCCTCTTATATGTGTTGGACTTCACCCATGGCCAGTCCATATCCCAATATGTGTACTCACAGTGGATCTATATCACTATAGATGTGGACTCACCCGTGGCCAGTGTATATCCCCTCCTTATGTGTGCCTCCACACATAACAGTCTATATATATGTGAGACTCAAGAGGCCAGTCTACATATCCCGTCTGTGTGTATACACCATGGTGGATATATGATAGTGACTCACATGGTGGACTATATCCCGTATGTGTGACTTACACATTGGCTGGGACTTATATCCCGATATTGTGTAAAAAAAAAAAAAATCACCTGCCTCACTTATATCCAGATATGTGTGACTTACAATGGCTGGGACTTATCCCGATAATGTGTGACTTTAACATGGCTGGACTATTTTCCCGATATGTTGTGACTTAAACATGGCTGGACTTATATCACGATATTTGTTGAACTCACATGGGTTGGATATATCCCATAGTGTGCCTCCACAAATGACTTAATATTCAAGTAAATGTGACTTCATGAACGCTATCTCCCGATCGTTGTGACTCCCACATGAACCGGTCTATATCCCCGATTATGTGTGACTCACACAAGGATCCGATATCCCTTATATGTGACTCAAACCGTGAACCCACGTCTTTATCGTGACACACACCCATGGCCAGTTATATCCCTCCCTAAATAAGTGAATCACCACTGGCCGTCTATTTCCGATATTTGTGGACTCACACATAGCAGGACTATCCCAGAAGTGTGACTCACATGGCCAATCAATATCAACCCGATAAATGTGCCTCGACACCATACCCGTCTATCTACCCGATCGTTGTGACTCCCACTGACCGGTCTATATCCGTATCTCCCGATGTGTGACTCCCCGAGGGCAGTTTATCTTATAAAATTTGTGACTCACATGGCCAGTCTATATCCCGAAAAGGCTGGACTATATCCCGATATGTGTGACTTACACAATGCTGGACTATATCACGATATGTGTGACTTACACATTGCTGGACTATATCCCGATATGTGTGACTTAAACATGGCTAGACTATATCACGATATGTGTGACTCACACATGACCAGTCTATGTCCCGATAGGTGTGACTTACACAAGGCTGGACTATATCCCGATATGTGTGACTTACACATGACTGGACTATATCCCGATATGTGTGACTTAAACATGGCTGGACTATATCACGATATGTGTGACTCACACATGACCAGACTATATCCCGACAGGTGTGACTTACACAAGGCTGTACTATATCCCGATATGTGTGACTTCACACATGGCCAGTCTATATCCCGATCCTTGTGACTTACACAAGGCTAGACTATATCCCGATATGTGCGACTCACATGGCCAGTCTATATCCAGATATATGTGACTTGCACATGACCGGTCTATCTCTCGATCCTTGTGACTCACACATGGCCAGTCAATATCCCAATATGTGTGACTCACACGTGGCCAGTCTATTTCCCTATATGTGTGACTCACACATGGCCAGTCTATATCCCGATATGTGTGACTCACACGTGGCAAGGCTATATCCCGATCTTTGTGATTTAAACATCGCTGGATTATATCCCGAGATATGTGACTTACACAAGGCTGGACTATATCCCGATATGTGTGACTCACACATGGCTGGTCTATATCCCTATGTGTGTGACTGACACATGGTCAGTCTATATCCCGATATGTGTGACTCACAAGGGACCAGTCTATATTCCGATCTTTGTGACTTACACATCGCAGGACTATATCCCGATATGTGTGACTTACACATGGATGAACTATATCCCGATATGTGTGACTCACACATGGCTGGACTATATCTCTATATGTGTGACTCACACATGGCCAGTCTATATCCCTATATGTGAGTCACACACATGGCCAGTCTATATCCCTATATGTGTGAATGACACGTGGCCAGTCTATATCCCTATATGTGTGACTGACACATGGCCAGTCTATATATCTATATGTGTGACTCACACATGGCCAGTCTATATCTCTATATGTGTGACTCACACATGGCCAGTCTATATCCCTATATGTGTGACTCACACGTGGCCAGTCTACATCACGATATGTGGCCAGTGTATATCACGGTCATTTTGACTTACACAAGGCTGGACTATATCCCGATATATGTGACTTGTACATGACCAGTCTATCTCTCGATCATTGTGACTCACACATGGCTAGTGGATATCCCGATATGTGTGACTCACACATGGCCGGTCTATATCCCGATATATGTGACTCACACATGGCCAGTCTATATCCCGATATGTGTGACTCACGCATGGCCAGTCTATATCCCTATATATATGTGACTCACACATGGATGTCTATATCGCGATATGTGTGACTCACACGTGGCCAGTCTATATCCCGATATGTGTGACTCACACATGGCAGACTATATTCCGATATGTGTGACTCACAGATGGCCGGTCTATATCCCGATATGTGTGACTCACACATGGCAGTCTATATCCCGATATGTGTGACTCACACATGGCTGGACTATATCTCTATATGTGTGAATCACACATGGCCAGTCTATATCCCTATATGTGAGTCACACACATGGCCAGTCTATATCCCTATATGTGTGACTCACACGTGGCCAGTCTATATCCCAATAAGTGTGACTCACACGTGGCCAGTCTATATCCCTATATGTGTGACTGACACGTGGCCAGTCTATATCCCTATATGTGTGACTGACACATGGCCAGTCTATATCTCTATATGTGTGACTCACACATGGCCAGTCTATATCCCTATATGTGTGACTCACACGTGGCCAGTCTATATCCCTATATGTGTGACTCACACATGGCCAGTCTATATCCCTATATGTGTGACTCACACGTGGCCAGTATATATCTCTATATGTGTGACTCACACATGGCCAGTCTATATCCCTATATGTGTGACTCACATGTGGCCAGTATATATCCCTATATGTGTTACTCACACGTGGCCAGTCTATATCCCTATATGTGTGACTGACACGTGGACAGTCTGTATCTCTATATGTGTGACTCACACGTGGCAAGTCTATATCCATATATGTGTGACTCACACGTGGACAGTCTGTATCTCTATATGTCTTAATCACACGTGGCCAGTCTATATTCCTATATGTGTGACTCACACGTGGACAGTCTGTATCTCTATATGTGTGAATCACACGTGGCCAGTCTATATCCCTATATGTGCGAATCACACGTGGACAGTCTGTATCTCTATATGTGTGAATCACACGTGGCCAGTCTATATCCCAATATGTGTGACTCACACGTGGACAGTCTGTATCTCTATATGTGTGAATCACACGTGGCCAGTCTATATCCCTATATGTGTGACTGACACATGGCCAGTATATATCTCTATATGTGTGACTCACACATGGCCAGTCTATATCCCTAAATGTGTGACTCACACGTGGCCAGTCTACATCCCGATATGTGTGACTCACAAGTGGCAAGTCTATATTCCGATCTTTGTGATTTAAACATCGCTGGACTATATCCCGATATATGTGACTTACACAAGGCTGGTCTTCCCTATATGTGTGACTCACACATGGCCAGTCAATGTCCCGATATGTGTGACTCACACGGGACCAGTCTATATCCCGATCTTTGTGACTTACACATCGCAGGACTATATCCCGATATGTGTGACTTGCACATGGCTGGACTATATCCCGATATGTGTGACTCACACATGGCTGGACTATATCCCTATATGTGTGACTCACACGTGGTCAGTCTGTATGTATATAGTGTGAATCACACGTGGCCAGTCTATATCCCTATATGTGTGACTCACACGTGGCCAGTCTACATCACGATATGTGGCCAGTCTATATCACGGTCATTTTGACTTACACAAGGCTGGACTATATCCCGATATATGTGACTTGTACATGACCGGTCTATCTCTTGATCATTGTGACTCACACATGGCTAGTGGTTAAATCCCGATATGTGTGACTCACACATGGCCGGTCTATATCCCGATATATGTGACTCACACATGTCCAGTCTATATCCCGATATGTGTGACTCACGCATGGCCAGTCTATATCCCTATATATATGTGACTCACACATGGATGTCCATATCGCGATATGTGTGACTCACACGTGGCCAGTCTATATCCCGATATGTGTGACTCACACATGGCAGTCTATATTCCGATATGTGTGACTCACAGATGGCCGATCTATATCCCGATATGTGTGACTCACACGTGGCAGTCTATATCCCGATATGTGTTCCTCACACATGACCGGTCTATATCCCGATATGTGTCACTCACACATGGCAGTCAATATCCCGATATGTGTGACTCACACATGGCCGGTCTACATCCCAATATGTGTGACTCACACATGGCCAGTCTATATACCGATATGTGTGACTCACACATGGCTGGACTATGTCCGTCTATGTGTGACTCACACATGGCCAGTGTATATCCCGATATGTGTGACTAACACATGGCCAGTCTATATCCCGATATGTGTGACTCACACATGGCTGGACTATATCCCGATATGTGTGACTCGCACATTACCGGTATATAACCCGATATGTGTGACTCACACATGGCCAAGTCTATATTCCCGATATGTGTTGACTCACACATTGGCAGACTATATCCGGATATTGTGGGCCTCACAGATGGGAGTCTATAACCCGATAATGTGTGACTCAACACATGCAGTCCTATACCCGATATTGTGTGACCACACACATGGCCAGTCTATATCCCTATATGTGTGAACTCACACGGTGGCAGTCTATATTCCAATAAGTGTGACTCACCAGAACCCGGGCCAGTCTATATCCCCGTATATTGTGTGACTGAACCCCGACTGGCCAGTCTATATTCCCCGATATGTGTGACTGGACACATGGGCCGAGTCTATATCTCCCTATATCCCGGTGTGACTTCCACACCCATGGCCTAGTTTCCTATATAATCTTATTTGTGACCCTCCACACGTGGGGCATGTCTATATCCCTAAAAGTGGACTCACATGGCCGTAGTCCCTAGTATCCCTTAATATGTGACTCACACAGTGGCCCAGTCTATATCTCCCTATATGTGTTTACCTCACAAGGCAACATGGCCAGTCTATAGCCCTATAAGTGACTCACATGTGGCCAGTATATATCCCTATATGTGTTACTCACACGTGGCCAGTCTATATCCCTATATGTGTGACTGACACGTGGACAGTCTGTATCTCTATATGTGTGACTCACACGTGGCAAGTCTATATCCATATATGTGTGACTCACACGTGGACAGTCTGTATCTCTATATGTGTTAATCACACGTGGCCAGTCTATATTCCTATATGTGTGACTCACACGTGGACAGTCTGTATCTCTATATGTGTGAATCACACGTGGCCAGTCTATATCCCTATATGTGTGAATCACACGTGGACAGTCTGTATCTCTATATGTGTGAATCACACGTGGCCAGTCTATATCCCAATATGTGTGACTCACACGTGGACAGTCTGTATCTCTATGTGTGAATCACACGTGGCCCAGTCTATATCCCTATATGTGTGACTGACACATGGCCAGTATATATCTCTATATGTGTGACTCACACATGGCCAGTCTATATCCCTAAATGTGTGACTCACACGTGGCCAGTCTACATCCCGATATTTGTGACTCACAAGTGGCAAGTCTATATTCCGATCTTTGTGATTTAAACATCGCTGGACTATATCCCGATATATGTGACTTACACAAGGCTGGTCTTCCCTATATGTGTGACTCACACATGGCCAGTCAATGTCCCGATATGTGTGACTCACACGGGACCAGTCTATATCCCGATCTTTGTGACTTACACATCGCAGGACTATATCCCGATATGTGTGACTTGCACATGGCTGGACTATATCCCGATATGTGTGACTCACACATGGCTGGACTATATCCCTATATGTGTGACTCACACGTGGTCAGTCTGTATGTATATATGTGTGAATCACACGTGGCCAGTCTATATCCCTATATGTGTGACTCACACGTGGCCAGTCTACATCACGATATGTGGCCAGTCTATATCACGGTCATTTTGACTTACACAAGGCTGGACTATATCCCGATATATGTGACTTGTACATGACCGGTCTATCTCTTGATCATTGTGACTCACACATGGCTAGTGGATATCCCGATATGTGTGACTCACACATGGCCGGTCTATATCCCGATATATGTGACTCACACATGTCCAGTCTATATCCCGATATGTGTGACTCACGCATGGCCAGTCTATATCCCTATATATATGTGACTCACACATGGATGTCCATATCGCGATATGTGTGACTCACACGTGGCCAGTCTATATCCCGATATGTGTGACTCACACATGGCAGTCTATATTCCGATATGTGTGACTCACAGATGGCCGATCTATATCCCGATATGTGTGACTCACACATGGCCGGTCTACATCCCAATATGTGTGACTCACACATGGCCAGTCTATATACCGATATGTGTGACTCACACATGGCTGGACTATATCCGTCTATGTGTGACTCACACATGGCCAGTGTATATCCCGATATGTGTGACTAACACATGGCCAGTCTATATCCCGATATGTGTGACTCACACATGGCTGGACTATATCCCGATATGTGTGACTCACACATTACCGGTATGTAACCCGATATGTGTGACTCACACATGGCTGGAGTATATCCCGATATGTGTGACTCACACATGACCGGTCTATGTCCCGCTATGTGTGGCTCACACATGGCCAGTCTATATCCCGATATGTGTGACTCACACATGGCTGGACTATATCCCGATATGTGTGACTCACACATTACCAGTAGATAACCCGATATATGTGACTCACACATGGCCATTCTATGTCCCGCTATGTGTGACTCACACATGGCTGGACTATATCCCGATATGTGTGGCTGTCACATGGTCGGTCTATATCTCGATATGCGTGACTCATACATGGGCAGTATATATCTGGATATTTGTAACTCACACATGGCTAGTCTATATCCCGATCATAATATGTGACTCACATTGATAACAGTAACAGTTATTCATTATTCAGAGAATATGATAACAAACCATGTTCAATTGACGGATATTTAATCAGTGCTGGTCCTGATCAACCAAGTTCTTTCGAAAGGCACATACTTGTCTATGCAGGTCGCAAACTTCGTAATGGCCATTTTCCTAGCCGGATCTTCTTTATTTGTTTTTCGATTTTCGTTGCAGGATCGCTGCATGTTGGAGGTTTAACCGCCAAGCTGACGGTGCTCCGGTCTCACATCGAGAATGAGTACTGGCGAGGCTTGTACGTGCATGAAGGAGGTACGTGTTCGTGCAGGGGATGGGTGGGGTATATAAATGATATATATGTCATTATATAGTCTCGGAATCGATGGATGATGTGGGCTAATACATTTGCCAAATTATAGTCGAAGCTTTCTCATACCGTCAAATGTATTTGTGATTGATACACTCCCGTGCCCTAGGCTGTAACGTAAATAAAACAGAAACATATTAAATTATCTGTTACGATCGTATATGCACGTGTGAAATAGAAGCCGGTGGGTGCGGATGGGCGGGGACATGTTAGGGAATTTGGCCCATTTGGTCCGGACTACTTGTTGTCACATTCCGGCTACATTATGGACAGTCATTTTGGATATGTAAGATGGCATGCCTCTGTGGATATTTCGCCGTTTATGTTGTCTCGTGATGTCTGCCACCTCCCATACACGCCACCACGCGCAGAGAAAATATGTACCGTTTCATTAGATGAACACTGGAATGATTCGCATAGTATAAGTTATATGTCGTACGTGTCTATAGATCCCTTTCAGTAGCTTCCACTGTATCAGCATCCAATTTGCGTTTCGTATCATGATACATGCCGTCGTTAAATATCTCCCTGTCAGCCTTGCTATCTGGCGGGCATACATGACATCGATCGATTGATTGTATAGGGACTGACGTCTCTTCAACATATACATATGGGACTACACGGTATTGTAGGAGCATTGCATGTTCAACGCTGATAGGTTGCTAGGCACCGATACATAAGACACAAGATCAGTTGGGCTCAGGCGTGAACCGGAGTTATAATCGACGTTAAGATATAAATTCATTGAATAATGATGCATCGTTAACGTACGCGTACCCTCCCGTCCTGCTAGCCAAGGACCGCTTCTGTTTCTCAGATGATAATTCACAATCGCATATTTACATACTGTCTTTGAAACCAGCGCCGAATTACGAAGCAAAACTGACAAAGGCGATATTTTATTGAACCACGAACAGCTAGCAATGGCTGCATCTTACCCTGCCCCACCCCACAGTTCGCCGCCCGGGTAAGAGGCAGACACACTGATTGGAATTAATGTATTGTTGCATCTAGTTTTTCGTACGCTCCCGCCGACCCAAGACGTTAACTGATATACTACACCACATACAACGATAAATGTATATATGACCACATTTAATATACTATTCTAATGCACCGAAAATAGAAAGCAGCACGTATCTGATTGGTCAATTGTAATTACAGCCTATAAAATATGAAACATCACAGCATATACAATCTCAGTTTTACCAGTCTGCGTCTTACAACTTGACATATTTATGTATCCCTAAGCACGTTTATAAGCAATGGCCAGCGGCGGGGACTCCACATTTTTCCCAAATTATTTTTGGCATATCCATGGTTATCCATTCTGTCATCTTGACCGGTACAATCCAATGCGGAAAAATAGAATCGACTAACGACTGACGAACATGACTTCAGATTGGTCCTTCAACAAATACATGCATACCGAAGAATCTAGTGTATACTAAATAAGCCAGTACCAGCCTACAATTTTACGAATTCCAATGTGCACATACATACCTATGGATACTAAACTGTATTGCAGATGGGTAATCACCTGATTTAGGAATAAAAACTGGGAAGTTCTGTTGACATATCCGTTGTAAAAAAGCACACGAACCCAATAGTTCGGTAGCAATGTTGGCATGTTTTTTTAAATGAATGGAAACAATTAAATGTTGCAATTACACATAGAAAGCAATACAACTGTTAAAATAAACTTTAGAGTAGAGTACATGTATACATGTGTTTGAAAAGTCCCGTTAATCTCAATTTGAAATAGTAATATTCTTAGGCGAAGTTATATTTCTTCACATTCATTTGATGTTATGCGGTAATCGATGACGACGAAAACCAGCTGACGTGTTGAAAAACATCTGTTCACTGTTCGTGATATGCTCAAACGTTTCAGGAAGCAGGGAACACACAATAATGTATTAGAATGGGGATAACGCGTCGCCGTAAAACTGATTCTCAGAAAATAAAACCTCACACATACCACTCCAAATCGACAAACAACGCATGGTTATCCACCAAGTCTATGATGTAGGACCTGAAGTTTGACCCATCGGTACCACTAAAATGTACATCTCTAACCTATATGTGACACTCATATCTCTCAAAATTGTGTAGTGTTAGTTCCGCACGTAGCTGGCATATATTTAGAATTTAGACGACATTATATACTTATTCAAAATATACCTGCGTCGGTACGTTCCGTCCGTCTCAAGTTTAGTATAACACTCGGGTAAATGTATCATAATTTCTGTTATTTTCCACGTAACTGCTTCATATTTCACACATGCTTTCCTCTAATAGTTCTTTGCCATAGTGTGACAAATGCATGATTCTCGGGCCCCCGTTAAACTTAAGGTCCAGTTCACATAGTTACTTTAATGCTCGTATTATAAGTTATGCTGCTTCTCAAAAACATGCTTCATATTTCACACGTGCATTTCTATGATGGTCATTTATAATGCTGTGACAAATCTGCGATAATTGTACTGTACTGTACTTATATATATATATAGAGACACAGTAACAATAACGTGCGACTTACCATGATCCTCAATTTATATATATTATGTCGTGCACCATGAAACAAACGACTCATAAGCGTTAAACACGACATATCTCCAGACCTCTAAATACACTATTTTAAACTAGGCAGTACCCGACTGACAAATAAGTATAGCGAGTGATAACGAAAGCTCACTATAGCCGTTCTTCTCATTGGGTACAGGAGAAGTCACATATTAAGCGTAAAAGCTTGTTTTCTAATCCTGTTTCAAACTGTATGTATTATATGTATGTATATCACGTATCTTTATTCACCCTATATAACACATAATTGTTTAGTTAGGACACATTGAGTTTGTTGTCAGTTTTGTGTCCACCAGCTAGTTCATATACTTGTTCATTATGCATTTCTATATTGCTTTCAGACTTTTCGATGACAAATACACATGTAAGCGATTCAAAGGGTGTCATTAATTTGCAAGCGACGAATAGAGTTGTCATGAAGAAAATATATGCTAACAAAGTAGACAACTTTATAAACGCATTGATGTTCAACGGCAACGTATCCATCAGATTAGAGCATTGTAATATCGACGCGAGACGAGGGGCCGTCTTGGTGGAGCTAAACACGACAAGTTCGGTCTCCGTGGATATTCAGGACTGTATCATCCACAGCCAGCAGGCCTACACTGTGGATGTACGGCAGATCAGGGACCAGGACAGACAAGCCACCGTCACCGTCGTTGTGAATAACACACAGGCAAGCAACACTAATGCGGCTTCCTGGTTTTACTTCAACAGCTGTACGAGCCATTTAATAGCGAACATTACCAACTGCTCTTTTGTCGCCAGGAGCAGAACCATTTTTAATATTCGCGCAGAGTCGGTCGACATAACTGCCTATAATAACACATTTGTAGAGCACGATCGCGCATTTTACCTACGGTTCTGTAACCGTCAGTTTGAGGGGAATTTCAGCGGTAGTAGACAACTCAACTTATCTAACAACACGTTCCAGAGCAGCCGGTCTGGCGAAGACATCTATCTGTATAGCTGGTATGGCAACTCGTGGCGACACAACTTTTACGTCGTCAACAATACACTTACACACCCCGACACCACCAGAAGGTATGGCATGTATATATCCACGTACCACAGTGACCACTCCACCGAAGCATACGCCAATTATCACACATATTCAGTTATCAATAATGAATTCGCCATGACCGGAAAGGCGCTACACCTCCTTGGTGCAACGGCTGGCATTGTAATACATGAAAATTACTTTTATAATAATACACATTCGATATATATCGACAACAGAGATTTTATAGCCTGTCCTATCAATATAACGGCAAATCGCTTTATCAATAACTACGGGGACGGACTCATAGAGCTGTTTCCGGCGCCATCCATTGAGTACAACACGTCAATAGTCGGCAACCTGTTTATCAACAACACGGCCACGGCTCTCAAGGTGGCAGGACCATTTGTGAATGTGCGCAAAAATTTCTTCGAAAACCCTGAGACTCTGTATAACGTGCAGATATTGCCGCATGACAGCAAGTACATTCACAACCCCGTGAATGCATCCCTGAATTATTGGGGCACAACAGACGTCAAGGCCATCTCAAAGAAAATCTACGACTCTGGATATGACGAGAGTCTCATACAAGTTATATATCGGCCATATCTCGGCTCCAGGAACTCATCTGGTGAGTATGCGGACCCAGGCCGGGAAAAAGTACCTTATGACGTGTACGACCAACATAGCTCTGGTCAGACTGCGTGCATGTTCCGGATCAGGGTGGCTTATTTCCGCCAACACATGCTGCCATTTGGTGCAGCCATCGAAGTGAACAGAATGACAAGGCCTAAAGGTGTTACAAGTCATAAGGTTCTTTCCGCTCTCTCCGCTCAGAAAAAGAAAAAATATTTTATGTATGTAAAGAAAGTAGTATATATATATTATATTTTCATATATCAGTATGCCGGGGTTTTAATATATATATTTTTTAATCTGTCCGTACGTACGTATATTTGTTCATCCGTTTTTGCGTTTGTCAATATTGTGTCCTAACAGACGAAAATATATCAGTATGCCGGGGTTTTAATATACTGCTTTTGGGAGGGGCCAAGTGATGTGGCGAGGACCTGACATCAGATTAGGATTATTCTGATTTCAGGGCTGAATACATATTTTTTTTATTTTAAATATTCAGTTCTGATATTGGGATTTTTACCCCCATGTGTACATGTACTTGAACATGTACATGTACTTGTACAGGTAATATATGGGATTTAGTACTAAACCCATTGACCCGGCCTTAAATGACCTTAGCTGTTGATAGGCCGCTAAACCCCAACATACAAACAAACATTAATTGTTCACACATATTGTTTGATCAATAGATATCCGAGACGAAGAGTCGCCGTTTGTCAGTCCATCTGGTGAGGTGGGCGGTGTCTTACGCAGTCACGTGACGCTGTCCATTGACAGCAGCCCGTACAGCGTCGTCGCCAATATAGAGGTGTCGGAGGCCGCCAGCCTCACACTGGAATCTGGCGTAACTCTCTTCTTCAGGGCCAATCTAGGCATCACCGTGCATGGTAAGATGCGTTGTAAACACATATTTCAGTTTTCAATATATGTAGCTGTGTCTGGAGAAATGTTGCTTATATGATCTGTGACTATTGTAGCCTCTGATCAAATAATACACTCAAGTAGCCTGATAACGATCTACATTGCTTGTTAGAAGTAGGACGGGTGTTTCATTGATAGAATGGCGAACCATTCTGCAGGTATCAGTTTTATATTTCGCTGAAAGTCTTGTGTGTGCACGGCAATACATGTTTGTGTGCTTTGCAGTCATAAGAAGACAGGGAATAGAGAGTACCAGACTACTGTCTGTTCCATGTTTTGCTGCCGACGAACATTTGGCTATTAAACACATTACATCACAATATTTAAATGTAAGTACTTTTTCATCAATAACAAAAAATTCACCCTCCCCAAAAAAAATTTATTTTATTGCGAACAAATGATTTTCCTAAGGGAATTTAACATGGGGAGTCAATTTCCAAAACTTTTCGTTTTTTGATCCTGAAGGACCGATTTTCATACCGTCTTACGTGCATATAATCAATGCAGTTTGTCATTGGTCAACGTGTATTCGGTGAATGCATACCGTCTTACATGTATATAGTCAATGCAGTATACGTCAGTTTGTCATTGGTCAACGTGTATTCTGTCAGTGCATACCGTCTTACATGCACATATTCAATGCAGTATACGTCAGTTTGTCATTGGTCAGCGTGTATTCTATCAATGCATACCGTCTTACATGTATATAACCAATGCAGTATACGTCAGTTTGTCATTGGTTAACGCGTATTCTGTCAATGCATACCGTCTTACATGTATATACTTAATGCAGCATACGTCAGTTTGTCATTGGTCAACGTGTATTCGGTCAATGCATACCGTCTTACATGTACATACTTAATGCAGCATACGTCAGTTTGTCATTGGTCAACATGTATTCTGTCAATGCATACCGTCTTACATGTATATATTCAATGCAGTATGTGTCAGCTTGTCATTGGTCAGCGTGTATTCAGTCAATTAATACCGCCTTACATGTATATAATCAATGCAGTATACGTCAGTTTGTCATTGGTTAATGTGTATTCGGTCAATGCATACCGTCTTACATGTATATAATCAGTGCAGTATTCGTCAGTTTGTCATTGGTCAACGTGTATTCTGTCAATGCATACCGTGTTACATGTATATAATCAATGCAGTATACGTCAGTTTGTCATTCGTCAGCGTGTATTCGGTCAATGCATACCGTCTTAAATGTTTATACTCAATGCAGTATACGTCCGTTTGTCATTGGTAAACTTGTATTCGGTCAATGCATACCGTCTTACATGATTATAATCAATGCAGTATACGCCAGTTTGTCATTAGTCAACGTGTATTCTGTCAATGCAAACCGTCTTACATGTATATAATCAATGCAGTATACGTCAGTTTGTCATTGGTCAACGTGTATTCTGTCAATGCATACCGTCTTACATGTATATAATCAATGAAGTAAACGTCAGTTTGTCATTGGTAAGCGTGTATTCGGTCAAGTCATACCATCTTAAATGTGTATAATACATGCAGTATACGTCAGTTTGTGATTGGTCAACTTGTATTCGGTCAATGCATACCGTCTTACATGTATATAATCAATGCAGTATACGTCAGTTTGTCATTGGTCAGCGTGTATTCGGTAATTGCATACCGTCTTACATGTATATAATCAATGCAGTATACGTCAGTTTGTCATTGGTTAACTTGTATTCATAAACTATACAAGTTCTGACGATATTTGGCCGGTATAAGTATATTTGATGAGTACAAGTTTATTTTTTGTGTCAGTTTTACTCTACATATCCTATTAAAGGATACGTTTTTTTCCTCAAAAAATAGATTGCATAATGTATATACTCAATGCAGTATAAGTCAGTTGGTCATTGGTTATCGTGTATTCTGTCATTGGAGACCGTCTTACATGTATATACTCTATGCAGTATAAGTCAGTTGGTTATTGGTTATCGTGTATTCTGTCAATTAATACCGTCTTACATGTATATAATCAATGCAGTATACGTCAGTTTGTCATTGGCCATCGTGTATTCGGTCAATGCATACCGTCTTACATGTATATGAACAATGTTGTACACGTCAGTTTGTCATTGGTCAACGTGTATTCGGTGAATGCATACCGTCTTACATGTATATAATCAATGCAGTATACGTAAGTTTGTCATTGGTTAACGTGTATTCGGTCATTGCATACGTCTTACATGTATATACTCAATGCAATATAAGTGAGTTGGTCATTGGTTATCGTGTATTATGTCAATTAATACCGTCTTGCATGTATATAATCAATGCAGTATACGTCAGTTTGTCATTGGTTAACGTGCATTCTGTCAATGCATACCGTCTTACATGTATATACTCAATGCAGCATACGTCAGTTTGCCATTGGCCAGCGTGTAATCGTTCAATGCATACCGTCTTACATGTATATAATCAATGCAGTATACGTCAGTTTGTCATTGGTCAACTTGTATTCGGTCAATGCATACCGTCTTACATGTATATAATCAATGCAGTATACGTCAGTTTGTCATTGGTCAGCGTGTATTCTGTGAATGCATACCGTCTTACATGCATATAATCAATGCAGTATACGTCAGTTTGTCATTGATGAACGTGTATTCTGTCAATGCATACCGTCTTGCATGTATATATTCAATGCAGTATGCTTCAGTTTGTCATTTGTCAACTTGTCTTTGGTCAATGCATACCGTCTTACATGTATATAATCAATAAAGTATACGTCAGTTTGTCATTGGTCAGCGTGTATTCGGTCAATATATACCGTCTTACGTGTATATACTCAACGCAGTATACGTCAGTTTGTCATTGGTCAGCGTGTATTCGGTCAATGTTACCGTCGTACGTGTATATAATCAATGCAGTATACGTCAGTTTGTCATTTGTCAACGTGTCTTTGGTCAATGCATACCGTCTTACATGTATATAATCAATGCAGTATACGTCATTTTGTCATTGGTCAACTTGTATTCGGTCAATGCATACCGTCTTACATGTAAATAATCGATGCAGTATACTTCAGTTTGTCATTGGTTAACGTGTATTCGGTCAATGCATACCGTCTTACATGTATATAATCAATGCAGTATACGTCAGTCTGTCATTGGTCAGCGTGTATTCAGTCAATGCATACCGTCTTACATGTATATAATCAATGCAGTATACGTCAATTTGTCATTGCTCAACGTGTATTCGGTCAATGCATACCGTCTTACATGCATATAATCAATGCAGTATACGTCAGTTTATCATTGGTCAGCGTATATTCGGTCAATGCATACCGTCTTACGTGTATATACTTAATGCAGTATAAGTCAGTTTGTCATTGGTCAGCGTGTATTCGGTCAATGCTTATCGTCTTACGTGTATATACTCAATGCAGTATACGTCAGTTTGTCATTGGTCAGCGTGTATTCGGTCAATGCATACCGTCTTACGTGTATATAATCAATGCAGTATACGTCAGTTTGTCATTGGTCAACGTGTATTCGGTCAATGCATACCGTCTTACATGTATATAATCAATGCAGTATACGTCCATTTGTCATTGGTCAGCTTGCATTCGGTCAATGCATACCGTCTTACCTGTATACACTCAATGCAGTATACGTCAGTTTGTCATTGCTCTGAGTGTATTCGGTCAATGCATAGCGTCTTACATGTATATAATCAATGCAGTGTAGGTCAGTTTGTCAT
Organism: Conchocele bisecta; assembly: GCA_029237695.1. Lineage (NCBI taxonomy): Eukaryota > Metazoa > Mollusca > Bivalvia > Lucinida > Thyasiridae > Conchocele > Conchocele bisecta. The sequence continues at coordinate 115,850,734 of CM055268.1, read as the reverse complement.
TGGTCAACGTGTATTCGGTGAATGCATACCGTCTTACATGTATATAATCAATGCAGTATACGTCATTTTGTCGTTGTTCAACGTGTATTCTGTCAATGCATATCGTCTTACATGTATATAATCAATGCAGTATACGTCAGTTTGTCATTGGTCAACATGTATTCAGTCAATGCATACCGTCTTACATGTATACAATCAATGCAGTATACGTCATTTTCTCGTTGGTCAACGTGTATTCGGTCAATGCATACCGTCTTACATGTATATAATCAATACAGTATACGTCAGTTTGTCATATGTCAACATGTATTCAGTAAATGTATACCGTCTTACGTATATATAATAAATGCAGTATAGTCATTGGTCAACGTGTATTCGGTCAATGCGAACCGTCTTACATGTATATACTCAATGCAGTATAGGTCAGTTTGTCATTGGTCAACGTGCATTCTGTCATTGCATATACATGTATATAATCAATGCAGTATACGTCACTTTGTCATTGGGCAACGTATATTCTATCAATGCATACCGTCATACATGTATATAATCAATGCAGTATACGTCAGTTTGTCATTGGTCAACATGTATTCGGTCAATGCGTATGGTCTTACATGTATAAAACCAATGCAGTATACGTCTGTTTATCATTGGTCAACGTGTATTCAGCCAATGCATACCGTCTTACATGTATATAGTCAATGCAGTATAAGTCAGTTTGTCATTGGTTAAAGCGCATTCTGTCAATGCATACCGTTTTACATGTTTATAATCACTGCAGTATTAATCAGTTTGTCATTGGTCAACGTGTATTCGGTCAATGCATAGCGTCTTACATGTATATAAGCAATGCAGTATACGTCAGTTTGTCATTGGTCAACGTGTATTCGGTCAATGCATACCGTCTTACATGTATATAATCAATGCAGTATATAATCAATGCATTTTGTCATTGGTAAACGTGTATTCGGTCAATGCATACCGTCTTACATGTATATAATCAATGCAGTATACGTCAGTTTGTCATTGGTCAACGTGTATTCGGTCAATGCAAACCCTCTTACATGTATATAATTAATGCAGTATACGTCAGTTTGTCATTGGTCAACGTGTGTTCGGTCAATGCGCACCGTCTAACATGTATTTAATCATTGTAGTATACGTCAGTTTGTCATTGGTCAACGTGTATTTGGTAAATGCATACTGTCTTACATGTATATACTCAATGCAGTATACGTCAGTTTGTTTATTGGTCAACATGTATTCAGTCAATGCATACCGTCTTACATGTATATACTCAATGCAGTATACGTCAGTTTGTCATTGGTCAGCGTGTATTCTGTCAGTGCATACCATCTTACGTGTATATACTCAATGCAGTGTACGCCAATTTGTCATTGATCAACATGTATTCAGTCAATGCATACCGTCTTACGTGTATATACTCAATGCAGTATACGTCAGATTGTCATTGGTAAACTTGTATTCGGTCAATGCATACCGTCTTACATGTATGTAATCAATGCAGTATACGTCAGTTTATCATTGGTCAGCGTGTATTCGGTCAATGCATACCGTCTTACATATATATAGTCAATGCAGTATACGTCAGTTTGTCATTGGTCAGCGTGTATTCGGTCAATGCATACCGTCTTACGTGTATATACTTAATTTTTTGTGTCAGTTTTACTCTACATATCCTATTAAAGGACACGTTTTTTTTCTCAAAAAATAGATTGCATAATGTATATACTCAATGCAGTATAAGTCAGTTGGTCATTGGTCAGCGTGTATTCGGTCAATGCATACCGTCTTACATATATATAGTCAATGCAATATACGTCAGTTTGTCATTGGTCAGCGTGTATTCGGTCAATGCATACCGTCTTACGTGTATAATTTTTTTTGTGTGTCAGTTTTACTCTACATATCCTATTAAAGGACACGTTTTTTTTCTCAAAAAATAGATTGCATAATGTATATACTCAATGCAGTATAAGTCAGTTGGTCATTGGTTATCGTGTATTTTGTCAATTAATACCGTCTTATATGTATATAGTCAATGCAGTATACGTCATTTTGTCATTGGTTAACGTGAATTATGTCAGTGCATACCGCATTACATGTATATACTCAATGCAGTATGCGTCAGTTTGTCATTGGCCAGCGTGTATTCGGTCAATGCATAGCGTCTTACACGTATATACTCAATGCCGTATAGGTCAGTTTGTCATTGGTCAGCGTGTATTCGGTCAATGCATACCGTCTTACATGTATATCCTCAATGCAGTATATGACAGTTTGTCATTGGTCAACTTGTATTCGGTCAATGCATACCGTCTTACATGTATATAATCAATGCAGTATACGTCAGTTTGTCATTGGTCAGCGTGTATTCGGTCAATGCATACCGTCTTAAATGTATATAATCAATGCAGTATACGTCAGTTTGTCATTGGTCAACTTGTATTCGGTCAATGCATACCGTCTTACATGTATATAATCAATGCAGCATACGTCAGTTTGTCATTGGTCAGCGTGTATTCTGTCAATGCATACCGTCTTACATGTATGTAATCCATGCTGTTTACGTCAGTTTGTCATTGGTCAACGTGTATTCGGCCAATACATACCGTCTTACATGTATATAATCAATGCAGTATACGTCAGTTTGTCATTGATCAACGTGTATTCTGTAAATGCATACCGTCTTACATGTATATAATCAATGCAGTATACGTCAGTTTATCATTGGTCAGCGTGTATTCGGTCAATGCATACCGTCTTAAATGTGTATACTAAATGCAGTATACGTCAGTTTGTCATTGGTGAACTTGTATTCTGTCAATGCATACCGTCTTACATGTATATAATCAATGCAGTATACGTCAGTTTGTCATTGGTTAACGTGTATTCGGTCATTGCGTACCGTCTTACATGTATGTATATACTCAATGCAGTATAAGTCAGTTGGTCATTGGTTATCGTGTATTCTGTCAATTAATACCGTCTTACAAGTATATAATCAATGCAGTATACGTCAGTTTGTCATTGGCCAGCGTGTATTCGGTCAATGCATACCGTCTTGCATGTATATAATAAATGCTGTGTACGTCAGTTTGTCATTGGTCAACGTGTATTCGGTCAATGCATATCGTCTTACATGTATATAATCCATGCAGTATACGTCAGTTCGTCATTGATCAAAGTGTATTCTGTCAAAGCATTGCGTCTTACATGTATATAATCAATGCAGTATACGTCAGTTTGTCATTGATCAACGTGTATTCTGTCAATTCATACCATCTTACATGTATATAATCAATGCAGTATACGTCAGTTTGTCATTGGTAAGCGTGTATTCGGCCAATGCATACCGTCTTAAATGTGTATACTAAATGCAGTATACGTCAGTTTATCATTGGTCAACTTGTATTATGTCAATGCATACGGTCTTACATGTATATAATCAATGCAGTATACGTCAGTTTGTCTTTGGTTAACGTGTATTCTGTCATTGGATACCGTCTTACATGTATATACTCAATGCAGTATAAGTCAGTTGGTTATTGATTATCGTGTATTCTGTCAATTAATACCGTCTTACATGTATATAATCAATGCAGTATACGTCAGTTTGTCATTGGCCATCGTGTATTCGGTCAATGCATACTGTCTTACATGTATATAAACAATGCTGTACACGTCAGTTTGTCATTGGTCAACGTGTATTCGGTCAATGCATACCGTCTTACATGTATATAATCAATGCAGTATACGTCAGTTTGTCATTGATGAACGTGTTTTCTGTCAATGCATACCGTCTTACATGTATATAATCAATGCAGTATACGTCAGTTTGTAATTGGTTAACGTCTATTCGGTCCTTCCATACCGTCTTACATGTATATACTCAATGCAATATAAGTGAGTTGGTAATTGGTTATCGTGTATTAATACCGTCTTACATGTATATAATCAATGCACTATACGTCAGTTTGTCATTGGTTAACGTGGATTATGTCAATGCATACCGTCTTACATGTATATACTCAATGCAGTATACGTCAGTTTGCCATTGGCCAGCGTGTATTCGGTCAATGCATACCGTCTTACATGTATATAATCAATGCAGTATACGTCAGTTTTTCATTGGTCAACTTGTATTTGGTCAATGCATACCGTCTTACATGTATATAATCAATGCAGTATACGTCAGTTTGTCATTCGTCAGCGTGTATTTGGTCAATGCATACCGTCTTACATGTATATAATCAATGCAGTATACGTCAATTTTTCATTGGTCATCTTGCATTCGGTCAATGCATACCGTCTTACCTTTAAATACTCAATGCAGTATACATCAGTTTGACATTGCTCTGCGTGTATTCGGTCAATGCATACCGTCTTACATGTATATAGTCAATGCAGTATACGTCAGTTTGTCATTGGTCAGCGTGTATTCGGTCAATACATACCGTCTTACATGTAAATAATCAATGCAGTATACGTCAATTTGTCTTTGGTCAGCGAGCATTCGGTCAATGCATACAGTCTTACGTGTATATACTCAATGCAGTATACGTCAGTTTGTCATTGGTTAGCGTGTATGCGGTCAATGCATACCGTCTTACGTGCATATAATCAATGCAGTATACGTCAGTTTGTCATTGTTCAACGTGTATTCGGTCAATGCATACCGTCTTACATGTATATAATCACTGCAGTATACGCCAGTTTGTCATTGGTTAACGTGTATTCGGTCAATGCATAGCGTCTTACGTGTATATAATCAATGCAGTATACGTCAGTTTGTCATTGGTCAACGTGTATTCGGTCAATGCATACCGTCTTACATGTATATAATCAATGCAGTATACGTCCATTGTTTAATGGTCAGCTTGCATTCGGTGAATGCATACCGTCTTACATGTATATAGTCAATGCAGTATACGTCAGTTTGTCATTGGTCAGCGTGTATTCTGTCAATGCATACCATCTTACATGTATATAATCAATGCAGTATACGTCAATTTGTCTTTGGTCAGCGTGCATTCGGTCAATGCGTACCGTCTTACGTGTATATACTCAATGCAGCATACGTCAGTTTGTCATTGCTCTGCGTGTATTCGGTCAATACATACTGTCTTACGTGTATATAATCAATGCAGTATACGTCATTTTGTCATTGGTCAACGTGTATTCTGTCAATGCATACCGTCTTACATGTATATAATCACTGCATTATTCGTCAGTTTGTCACTGGTCAACGTGTATTCGGTCAATGCATAGCGTCTTACATGTATATAATCAATGCAGTATACGCCAGTTTGTCATTGGTCAACGTGTATTCTGTCAATGCATACCGTCTTACATGTATATAATCAATGCAGTATACATCAGTTTGTCATTGGTTAACGTGCATTCTGTCAATGCATACCGTCTTACATGTATATAATCACTGCAGTATACGCCAGTTTGTCATTGGTCAACGTGTTTTCGGTCAATGCATAGCGTCTTACATGTATATAAACAATGCAGTATACGTCAGTTTGTCATTGGTCAACGTGTATTCGGTCAATGCATACCGTCTTACATGTATATAATCAATGCAGTATACGTCATTTGGTCGTTGGTCAATGTGTATTCGGTCAATGCATACCGTCTTACATGTATATAATCAATGCAGTATACGTCAGTTTGTCATGGGTCTACATGTATTCAGTCAATGCAGACCGTCTTACATATATATAATAAATGCAGTATACGTCAGTTTGTCATTGGTGAACGTGTATTCGGTCAATGCATACCGTCTAACATGTATATAATCAATGCAGTATACATCAGTTTGTCATTGGCCAGCGTGTACTCGGTCAATCTTACCCTCTTACGTGAATATACTCAATGCAGTATACTTCTGTTTGTCATTGGTCAACTTGTATTCGGTTAATGAATACCGTCTTACATGTATATAATCAATGCAGTATACGTCAGTTTGTCATTGGTCAGCGTGTATTCGGTCAATGCATACCGTCGTACGTGTATATACTCAATGCAGTATACGTCAGTTTGTCATTGGTCAGCGTGTATTCGGTCAATGCATACCGTCTTGCGTTTATATACTCAATGCAGTATACGTCAGTTTGTCATTGGTCAGCGTGTACTCGGTCAATGTTACCGTATTACGTGAATATACTCAATGCAGAATACGTTAGTTTGTCATTGGTCAGCGTGTATTCGGTCAATGCATACTGTCTTACATGTATATAGTCCTGTCCCTGCTTATAACCCCGCATACATTTCATCCGCAAGAGAATTTGAAACTTGATTTGAGTCATTGGAGCATTTATCTTCAACAATCACACAGGTGCTTCTGCGAAACCGGCTGCGAGAATCCGCCAGGGGAGCAAATCCAAGATGGCCGCCAGAAAACGTATTGCAAATGTAAATATCAAACTACACAGCATATAAGTGTGTAAAATACATCGTTTTATAGGTTTTAGGGTGTGGGGAATCCGTTTCCGACATCGTATTCATGATTAGAGGTCACGTTCACAATATCAAGTTCCAAAATGGCCGCCAGCCACCTATTGTAAATCCAGATTTTTGATCCATACGCTGTAAAAGTAAGTGGATTGCATTGTTTTATATGTGTGTTGGCGTGGGAAATCCATTTGTGGCATCTACTTCGTGATTGGATGTCAATGTCACATGCAAAGGTTAAGGTCAAAGAAAAAAAGCATTTAAAAACGGATGACTTCAAATTATGTTATTGTACAACTTATTATCAGGCTGGCTGACACATTGTTCACCAATGAAATTGTACACAGCACTCCAAAAAATAGTAAATAATACAGTTAAACATGTAGTACAGGCCCCCGGTCTTTACTAAATGGTGCCGATATGAATACATGTCTTAAGCAGCCACTGTGCCAGTACCGTTGCAGTATCACTTACTATACGTAAATATGTGTCTCCTGTTAAGCATCCATTTGATTTGAAAGGCAGATGTGTTGCATCATATTGTGGATGTTTCAGATATGTTTAACCTTAGCTCCATAATGGTTCGAAATAATACATTGAATATATGCCAGCAATCAGACCCGAGAAAGGTGCAAATGAGGTATCTGTGCATGTGTTTATCTATTTGCACAGATCGGCTCAACAACCTTCTTGTGACAGTAGATCACACACATAACATCTGCTGCTTTGCATGAACATCGCTTCGAATTGCATTTTCCACTACAGCCACAAGTGGTAAGGATTTTGGAGGGGACTGGTTTTAGCGATTTAAGTGGCGGTAAGCTCCCATTGCGGCTGATCCAACCATACTCAAGAGGTCGAGCTGGTTGGTATCAGCTAGTAAAGTGAGAGCATTGCGGATCACATAAAATGACCTCTTTAGATGTCCTCGGATGACACTTGTTGTGGGTGGTAGCCCCTCTAACCCTACCACTGAATGCCTGTGGACGTCAAGTCGTAATTGGTCAAATGTAGTTGCAGTGGTTTTGCTTGTGGCACCGGCCCATACACGGACGAGATATAGTTCTGCCTGATGTAGCTCCGCTTCAGAGAGCACGGGATACTCGCCGAAGCTGGAGAGAAGCATTGCCGGTCTGCATACGAGTGCGGCATGCTTTGTGCCAACTTTGCTGAGTGCATCGTCTCCAGTCGTGACATGTGCCTTGATGAGTACACGGCATAGTTTGAGGTGCATGACATGAAGCGGAATCATCCGTCGCTTCTCCCCAGTCCCGTACTGAACCCAAAGCTCCTGCAAACCACCCTCTTTGAACAAGCTAATGTAGCGCAGGAGAAGAATTACAGTATCTGTGTCATTAGACACTACGATCGCTTTCTCACAGCCCCTCCCGACTGCCCAGTGCACGTGAGCTATTATGCGACTGTCTGCCTCCTCCTGCCAGTTGTTTAGATCAGCCAGATCACTCGCAGGTGATCCAGCCAACTTCAGTCTCGCAGACGTTAACTCTTCATTGACCACCATTCCACTCAATACCACGTCATGCATATCCCGTTCCGCCACATCCCGCGCCAGTAGCTGAAGGTTCTGTTTGTTGAGACTAGATGCCCAAAACTTGTCTAACTGGTGTGGAATAGGCACAGACTCATCCACGACTGCCAAATCGACAGCGATATCATCACCAGCTCTACGGTTCCGCTCGCCATCCTTGATGCTCAATTCATTGTAGCTATCGAATACTATGTGCGTCAAAGACCGGAGATTGGGAAACTGTCTGATTTTTGACATAAAGTCAAGCAAGACATGTGTTGCTAGTGGACTGTCTTTTGTGAATTGGTAATCATTTGAGGTAAGATTATTTTCAAGCTCAGTGACCAACTTTGCCTTATCAGGCTTTGTTGTGATGTCGCCCACAAATAGTTGGCTAGATTGCAGAAGGTCATGCGAATACAGCTCTTCTGGCGACATTCCGCGAAGTGTAGCGATTTCTGCCTCCCTCTGTGCAGAATGCGATATCCTGTGCGGAAACGGCAGTCCTGGTTGGAACCGTATTGGTTTTCGTTGTACATTGTGAGTCAAAGGCAGGGAGATTCACCTTAGATATGGTGACGCTGAGTTTCTTAGACCTGACCACGTACCGCTCATCGCGAAATTTCCGGTACGCTATGTCACCGTTCTCCAGTGCCTTCAGAAGTCTCACCTTAACGATGTCATTGACAATGTGCTTTGTCACGATATTGTAGAGTGGAACGTGTGGTGCCAGAACAATGAAGGGGTTTTTCCCGGGCCTTCACAAACTCTAGTAATCGTGTCACATTTCGGTCAAATATCAAACCCTTTCGGCCACCGAGCTCATGCTGTATTGTCGTTTCCAGATGATCCATGAGTCGAGCATTGGTGAGTAACTGGAGAAGATTGCTGATCGCGAGGATTTCATGAAACAGAAGCCCAAACTCGGCCACAACAGCAGCATCTCCAGCGCTCCCAACAATCACGTGTCCACCTGGACCTGCGAGAATCTGTTCTGCGACTGCTCCAGCTTCATATCCCCTGCCACGGCAGCAAATACCGCACCCGGTCGGTCTTTCACAACAAACTGGCCCATACAGAACCGGCGGTAGAGTGTGGGATAGGTGACCTCCAGAACCTGAATCCTCTCCAAGTACAATGATGCGTACCGCAGATAATTGATAGCATCAAATTCACGTAGGATGGCCATTGAAGCCTTCACTGTTCCGACATGCACTGCCAGTTACCATCACGGTCTGCTACAATCAGCTGCTTGATTATTGCAACAATCTTCTGAAAATTCACGAAGTAATGGCATAATTCCGATTTCTCCTGGCACCCTTGGACAAATGTGTTGAATTGTTGACGGAGATCGGCAGCATCAGCAGATACCTGCTCAAACTTTGGGACAGACCCCTCCCGCCTCTTTGTTTGCAACACATCCTTGAGCTGAATGGCAGACTGGACAAATGGTACAGACGTGGGATCATTGGACTGTCAGAATGCATTCCACATGAGAGATTCAAGAACCTCTGATACGATCAGCATTCCTGTTAATGACCTGACGTAGTGGCCACCAGAGAGCACAGTTGAAACTGTTTTCGGTCCGAAAACTTCACTTTCAATAAGGGCATCGCTCATTCCACTGCCACTAAGATACCTCCCTGCACACCGCAAAAGTACCTTAACAAAGTGAAACATTCCTAACATTGGAAAAAGGTCGTCGAAAGTGCCCGGCTCATTCATGACTATATCAACAACAATGTGATATACACCCTCATCAGAAACTATGGCCATAGTATCTTGATTCAACTGGCGCCGGGATGCTTGGAAATTGGTCAGTGCCTTGCGGACAGTGGCATATTCTGTCACAGGTGAGGGATAACAGGAAGAAACCCAACTCTCATCAGTGGCACGTTTGCTGTTGTGATCAGTGCATGAATTCCACCCCAAGGAGGAAGCTCGCCAGGAGCAGCAGCAGAGTATGGGAGTCCACAGCGAATGAGTGATATGACAAATTCGGTATTGGCTGACTGCTCTACAGCTTTCTCAGCATCCGATATAATGTCCACGTCAATGTTATCTACAAGCCTAAAGTTGGGTGGTAAGGTAGGCTTCATCACGGGTTTGTGGTGAGAGGGTACAATTTGACAGGGAAGTTTTTCTTTTGACGGACGTGCGAATTTCGAGAGATTCGTGCTTGATACAAAAGGCTTTGACTTGGCTGGCGAAGTGGTCTCCTGGTATAGAGCCTGTGCTGTATAATGTTTGCCTTGTGTACCTGAAATGGATGAATTATCTTCGAAATCTTCATTGTAAAAGGCGCCAAATGCCCAGCCGTCGTCGGAAAAATGGCTTGGAATGGGCACCCCAGTGACCTCCGATGACTGTATTGTGTAAGCACACATGAGACACCTTGATCGCTTCACTTCATTGTAGCTAGACGAGGTACCTACTCTGTTCAGTGTTGTCAGTATCTCCCTGCTGCGTGTCTTCCCATACATGTATTGTCCTAGCATTGTGTGGAGTGGGGTTTTCCTCCGGCCGTGGTGAATATGGTTATATGTCATCTGGAAATGACAATTGAGTTTGGAATGTCGATTTTTCAAAGCCCTTCTATCCTCTTCGTCAAACAAAGTGTCTTCACCATCATCACAGAATGCATGTTCTTCCTCATCTGGCATTTGCATCATTTCCATTTTGGCCATCATTGATTTGGGAATGTCATATAATGCTGAATAGAATGTCAGCCATTCGTCAGGGATTATCGTGTTTTCCCAGGAATGCTTAAGTACTTCAGCGTCACAGAACTTGTCGTCCAGACCATAATCGACTTGTTTAGCGGCTTTGTTCAATGATTCACCAACGTGTCTAACAGCGTCAAGATTTTTAATTTTAATAGCTAAGTCCGCGGCTGTGATGTTGGATGAAAAAACAAGTTCGGATTCATTTCGCCTAGGATTTGGAGCAAATTGAATTTGCCACCATAGTGGTCTTCGAGTAACTTTTTAACATCGCGGTTGTATATTATGAAATCAAGAGTGTCATCTAAATGATACATACAACTAGTGATGTCCTTCACAGTAAACCCATACCCTTCTTGCAACAGAGGGTCAATGTGCTCTAAGGCCTGCAAAAACAAAGTATGTTTGACCGCAGAATTCGAATTGCATTCGTCAATAGGTATACTACTAGAGGACTGTACATCTTGCTCATATGTATGCAAGTAACGTCTGATACAAATTGCATGACAATACAAATCTGATGCAAACACATCCTCAACACTGCTTAGCTCCGCGACTCTACAGAATACCTCATCTTTCAGATGTTTAGTAGCAGTCAGAAAATTTTGCGCTGCAACTCGCTCACTAATTCTGAATTTGTCTCGCAACGATACACGGTTTACTTGAACCCTATCACTGCCACACACAACACATTTCAGCAGTGTTGGATCTCTCTCACAACTCGCTGCTTCCCTCGGTGTGACAGAGCTGCGACGCATCATGGGTTGTGTACATTCGTCTTCTATCTGTTCCATTTCAGTGTCTACATGCTGAGCAACAGCTTCAGCCTGTTCAATTGCTTTCAGTTTTTGCATATGTGTATACCACTTGAAGCACTTGTTAGTGTTGTGGTACACATATGCTGTGCCTCCACCATCTGCTATTCTCAGTCTTTTGCTGATTACATCTTTCCTGATTGACGCAGCACGCTTCATACTCTCTCGACCAGCTTCTTTTGGTTGTGTTGTTTTATGCTTATCACCCAATTCTTGGCAGATGATGCATTTCGTGGGATCAAACTCTGTTGAGATACCCGGTGTCAGTAGAACCCCAACATGTTCACACACAGGAGTAGACTGCTGGCTCCTGCCCTCCGCCATTCTCGTACAGTCTGTGTATATGTATACGACAAACTGACAACAACGTATACAACTACATATATTATATATAAACACTCTTTGAATTCAATACTCGTTATGAAAATGTGTAGCAATGCTGCTAAGTTGACAGTCAGAAACCAACTGTAACGTGCAACATTCAGCTGCAATCGGTATAGGCCAACGCAATGCTGGATTGGTGTGTTACATATTAACAGCGCGGTACTTTAAATTAATGGACATACGATATACGCCGAGATTGGAAAGTGGCGCGAAAGAACAATACAACGCTGTGATTTTATTTCAATATTAACAACACTGGTTTATATGATGTATTAAAGTGACAGATATAATCATCTACGATATACAGTCGAACATCCACGAACAGCCACCTCTCTACAACGGCCACCTCTATTTAACAGCCACAATTCTAAGATCCAACGTGATGAATTACCAGAGCCACAATTAATGTGCGTAATTTGATCAACATTGTGGGGGATTTTGTGTATTATTCACCAAAACTGGCAAGATGTTTATAAAAGTACGCACCTTAACTGTAGCTCTGAATTACTATATGAGTTTCCTCTCTGTAACAGCCACCTCTGTACAACAGCCAGTTTGAGGTTTTCCATGAATTGCTGTTGTAGAGAGGTTGTTTTGTACATGTACAAGGCGATGGGTAGGGACCGTGAGGTGACGGGCTGTGTATGTGGCGGAAGGGGTCTGAATCTGGAATTTGTGTCTGGGGTTTTGGTGATTTTCGACCTTGATCTTGTGAACGTGACCTTTAACAACGAATACGATGTCAGAAACGGATTCCCCATACCATAAAACCTATAAAACGATGTGTTTCACAAACTAATATGATGTGTAGTTTGATATTTACATTTGCAATACGTTTTCTGGCGGCCATCTTGAATTTGCTCTTCTAGTGCGTTCTCGCAGCCGGTTTCGCAAAAGCACCTCCGTGATTTTTGAAGATAAATGGTCCAATAACTCAAATCAAGTTTCAAAATCTCTTGCGGATGAAATGTATACGGGGTTTTAGGCAGGGCCTGGACTAATATACTCAATGTAGTATACGTCTGTTTGTCATTTGTTAGCGTGTATTCGGTCAATGTTACCGTGTTACGTGTATATAATCAATGCAGTATACGTCAGTTTGTCATTGGTCAACATGTATTCGGTCAATGCATACCGTCTTTCATGTATATAATCAATGCAGTATACGTCAGTTTATTATTGGTCATCGTGCATTCGGTCAATGCATACCGTCTTACGTGTATAATATCAATGCAGTATACGTCAGTGTGTCACTGGTCAACGTGTATTTGATAAATGCATACCGTCTTACATGTATATAATTACTGCAGTATACGTCAGCTTATCATTGGTCAGCGTGTATTCTGTCAATGAATACCGTCATACATGTATATAATCAATGCAGTATACGTCAGTTTGTCATTGGTCAACGTGTATTCGGTCAATGCATAGCGTCTTACATGTATATAATCAATGCAGTATACGTCAGTTTGTCATTGGTCAGCGTGTATTCGGTCAATGCATACCGTCTTACATGTATATAATCAATGCAGTATTCGTCAGTTTGTCATTGGTCAGCGTGTATTCTGTCAATGCATACAGTCTTACATGTATATAATCACCCGTATCAGAAATATGTTATAATATAAATATGGTTTTGGATTTATATGGATTTGTCAAGATATAGGGGACGTAACTATTTTTTATACCAATTTAAACAGCGTGTTCTTGATTGTTGTAAATAAAATTGGCATAGCGATATCGACACCTATGCTAAATATATTCACTACAAACATTTTAAAATCTTTCATATATTCTTTACCTTTTCACTTAAGGAAAGCGATGGCAAATATTAGATGTTCTAATCACAAACTTAACAATAATAGAAGTCGGAAGACATCCTGCTTAATGCAGACAAATCTAGAAGTTCTGGAAGATGAATACCACGCTTTTTTCTATTGCAAATTATATGACGATATTAGATTGACACACTTACTAGAACATATTATTTCAACAAATCTTTGAATAAATTGTACAGGCTTATGGATTCCAGTAACTATGAAACGATATACACAATTTCCGTTTACATTTACCATTTGTTAAACAAACGCAGCGCAGTGTAATTCTATTAGATACTCATTATTATTTGTTCGAGTGTACATGTTATGGGCCGGAGGCCTACATAAACAGAATAATCTATTGTATTGTATTTGCATTGTAAAATCAATGCAGTATACGTCAGTTTGTCATTGGTCAGCATGGTTTCTGTCAATGCATACCGTCTTACATGTATATAATCAATGCAATATACGTCAGTTTGTCATTGGTCAACGTGTATTCGGTCAATGCATAGCGTCTTACAATTATATAATCAATGCAGTATACGTCAATTTGTCATTGGTCAGCGTGTATTCGGTCAATGCATACCGTCTTACATGTATATAATCAATGCAGTATACGTCAGTTTATCATTGGTCAACGTGTATTCGGCCAATGCATACCGTCTTACTTGATACATTCCAATAAACAACACTTGTATTGAAACTGTATAAGCATATTACATTAAGTTATACTGCAGGTAGAGTTTTTGTTTCCGTCTTTAAATGAGGCATCCACATGTATATGCGCTGTAGCTGTTCATGTTCCGTTACTGGAGATATACAATGGCACATATAAACTGTGTTTTTCATTCTTGAAGTCAGGGGAGAATACTCTGTTTTCTTAGAACGCTATGATCATGATGATAAGCAATATTTATTGACTTTAATGTGATTGTTGTAAGGATGAATCGATAACTTTCCTTCTGCTTTCTAAAGATATTCAACACGCGAATTTACTTACCAAAAACTCGTATTGAACGCGCAAATGTTATTCAGAAGGACGCATTGACTAACCTGGGCGCGCATAGCTCCATACCTTACACATCGTTGTGTTATTGGTTTCATAATGACGGACCTTGTTTGTTCATTACATTAGCTACTGACAACAATGGGCTTCCGGAACCTGTTGACTCAGCTAATACTACGTGACCAACAGCAGCTGGTTTCTGGGGTATAATTGACATTAAACGTCTAAAAGAATAGTGAACATAGATATTGGCACATTGTTCTAGATAGGCCCTTTCAATGTTCGGAAAACTATTTATTGAAAACAACATTACACTCCTGCGAACTGTTGTCATGTTTCCCTCTATTAAAGTGTCTTTGTGTTTCTTGAAGAATAACAGTTGGAGCATAGTAGTTGATTAGCTTGTGAGTTAACAGTGATATTGAACTTAATTTTACAAGAAACGGAATGTCTTGTATCGAGGGTAGAGACTATAACTTATAACAAGTTTGTTCGCTGCACACATTATATGCACGACAAGTTATCAATTTATAATGACATAGGTATTGCCTTTTCGTTAGTGACTCAGTTAGACCTTGTTCCTTAGTGACCCATGTCCACGTTCTTTCCCTTTGTCAGGTTCGTTGGTTGTGAAGGGGACGGCCAGCGAGCCGGTGTACATGTTGCCGGAGGAAGGCGGGCGCTGGCGTGGCTTGGAGATCAAGTCGTCTAACAGTAGGTTCAGACAGTAAAGACATGTCAATTATGCATGGAAAGCGGTGAAACAGCTTATGCACATTTGCCCCACAGTTTGTTATTATCTCTCGCCGATAGGCAATACTGGGTATAGTGTTAGTCCGTGTACGTACGTGTACGTAGCACATTAAGGTTGTTTCATTTTTCAATAACACAGGAGCCGCTACACAGATTTTGATAATATTTGGCCACAACGTGTGTCTAGGATTGTGCATTGTTTTTCATACGACCCGCGTCCGACCGCCCAAGGTCAAGGTTACGAGAGACTTATGTTCGCCTTGTTTGTAATGCAAATGCGTTAACGTTTTCTATAATTATCAAAGCTGCCAGCGAGGGGATTAGCTTAGCGATAACGACGCCCTTGTTAGCAATGTTCCTTTTACTGTAACGAAATACCTAGTGTGTCTATTTAAATAAATATTTGAATTTTATTAAAATGTTAGAACCACTTAGTATAGGGGATATTCCCGTTCGCTGTAGCAACTAACTTCCTTATTCAATGTCTCCTGCTTGCACTAAGACATGCTCTGTCCGTTGTCTATGTGTCCTCTTAAGCCTTTTATGTTGGTCCACGGTTTGTTGTGCTGTCGTTGACATGGTATTTATTTGCACCTCTTTCATTTGTCCTCTGTCCGCTCCCTATTCCTCTCCGCGTGTTGTCCGTGTCAATGTGCATATTGTCGCCCTCTTCATTAGACTGCCAGAGCCTCATACCTTAATTACTGGCTGCTATCGAACAAATATGTTGGCATTATGTGTATCGAATTATGTTTCTGTTAAAATTACTTTGTGAGAAACATTGTGAGATCGGAGATCTATTTTCTAATACGTTTATCATGTTTATCTTGTTTATAGATGAATTCGTCGTGCAGTGCACTAAGCAAAATTGTTCATCAGTGCCAGTATATAGCGAGCCCATCATTTATTCAAAGTCGTGCACTCTGGCGTCTGGCTAGTCGCTGGGACCATGTCTGGTGTGAATAGCTGCATACGACCATATATTGTAGTACAAATACATGAACTGTTTAAGATTCGAATAGCAATGAACAACTGGGCTAGATTCTGTTTTGTACAGGTAGCAACGCGTCATCATTGTCGTATCTCCGAGTCAACACCACCCAGCTGGGCATTCGGCTATCGGCCCATGTAACTCTGAACGACGTATGGTCATCTCACTCCGAAATGACCGGGTTCCTGGTGACGATAGACGCCAACACGGCCCGTCAGACGGGGAGTCTGATCCGAGTGGCCCGAGGAGCAGATACACAGACGTCACAACCAGCTGGGGGCAGTATGACGCGTATCACGGCCGAACACAACACCAAAAGTGGTGTTGAGATAGTGCTTACAGGAAATCCGGACGCCTCGTTGTCATTTCATGTGGACAGATGTTGGGTTTCGGACAACAATGAGCATGGATTTATCGTCATGGCAAATGTAACGGTTGTCATATCCAATTGTTATATCGACAACAATCGTCTCAGTGGCGTGTACGTGTCTCAGAACGAAGGCGGAGAGACACATATATTAACATCGACGCTCAGCAACAACCGCCAGTACGCCCTTCATTCGTACCTGACGGAGGATATACGATTGGAGTCGTGTCTTATCTACAATCATACATACGGCGTCTACAACTACTGGGGTAACTGGAACTCACGCGAGTATGTCCTCGTCATGAAACACGGTGGGGACGACTTGCATGTGACAATTAGGAACAATACGTTCCTGGACAACGTCGCCGATGGTATCGTCATATCGCTGCAGTGGAACTCCAATGGAAACTACTCTGTCACACTGGAAGATAACTCCTTCGTTGGCGGTAACAGAAGCCTTTTTATCACTGACCGGTCTTCTGAGTATCGCGACAAGACATTATTCTTGTCAATTAGAAACAATACGTTTGAGAATAACATTGATTCAGTTGGTGATCTCATGTCGTTTAGTTTAACTACAGTTGGAAACTTATCTTTTTCTCACAACACTTTTATCAATAATACAGTTAACAGGATTGTGAACTTCGTTCAAGGTACTGGATCAATGCGTGGATATGATATGTTGTCAATCAGGAACAACACGGTTAAATATAATACGATTTCCACGTTCGTGATTGATATAGAAACAACGCACAATTGGTCCTTGTCCAGAAATGTATTTAACAACCCATCCGCCGAATGCGAATTGCGAGCACCTGCGTTTGTGAGTGCGTTGTCCATTGCGGCAAGCCACAACTACTGGGGGTCAGCAGAACTCAGGCGTGTCACTGAGCGGGTGTGCGGCTTCGAGAAGGATATGCGTCTGTCACGAGTTTCGTATATTCCGTACTACGTGGACGCGACGCGGTCGGGGCTCGCCACTCCGGACGACAGTGCGGGCCCGGGCGGACAGTTAACGGGCGTCACACGACTGACGGCGGCCGAGTCGCCCTATCACATCTTCCGCTCATTATACATAAGGTACATGAAACGTGAAGCGTGAAACCAGTGTGGCGGACTTCAGTTACATTGTTTTTAATTACTTTTCGATGACTAGGCAGACCAGTATAGACGGGCGGTAGACTGAGTAGAAATGTCATTTTGACAATTGTAAATCCTAATCATCTGTGTACACATACAGTGAATATGTGCTGGCCTATACTGGTTGCAGGCGTCGTTTATTTCCTTTTCTCAGTCCATGCCTCGTATATTCTATATAATTGGAAAGCAACGATGTCAACGTAGGGACATATCTACATCAACCGGCGAAACAGTCCTCGTACTATGTTCAGGTTGCACGAGGGTGCTGGCAGGTCAGGGGCTACACTGGGCACGAATGTAATTTGCATATTTTTCCAGTGATGGTCAACATTATCGGTTACAATTATTATATAAGTAGGAGGACTGTTTCGCCGGTTGATGTAGATATGTCCCTACGTTGTGATAGTTGCTTTCCAATGCCCAATCAAGAAGACTGTAGACATAGGTCAGTCTGAAACCTGGTAAGCGACTGTATGACATTTGGATGGCAGCAATTGTGTTAAATTGCACATGCTATATCCCCCTCCCACTTGGCAAGTGTGTCAATGCCATTGTAAATAAAAAGGTTATTGAACGGCAATGTCACTGTCAGGTTCTGACGGTATTCAAAACTATTGGAGATATACGGAATGTATCTCACACATGTCTCATATCTCCTCATAGAGCTGAGTGGCCCGTCTATTATTTTCCAGTAACGGATCACGGCTGGAAGTGGAGGCCGGTCTGGAAATGCTCTTTGAGACCAACCGGGGGATATACGCAGAAGGTGCGTTTGCAAATGATTGTCGGGATTTCCCAGGGAATTATATCGAGGACCCTACACGACTGATGATTTAGTCCTTTAATGATAGAGGATCTTACATGAGTCATGATTTAATATGATATTTATTGAACGGGTTTGGCTGCTTTTTGTCGCGCCCGCTTGCGGACAGCGCGATATAGTCGGCCCTTTGGCGTACGTGCATCCGGTTAAAGTCTTTGGTTAACGTTTTTTGGATTTAGGTTAATTTTTGTCGCGCCTGCTTTAGACTACAGTCGCCGCTTTTTCCATCGTCGGCGTCGGCGTCGGCGTCGGCGTCGGCGTAGGCGTCGGCGTCGGCGTCGGCGTCGGCGTCGTTGACGTTGTCGTCCGCGTCGTCGTCGTCGTCGTCGTCGTCCGATGTTTGGTGAGTATGATTTTCAGATTCAGTAGCCTATTGTCTATCAAACCTGGTTGTCTGCGCTCAAAAATCCGCTGGATGAACAAATGGCGGCCATTTTTCAAGAAGGCCGCCGAACATTATTATATAGTAAATACATGGTTAGTGCCGTCGAATATAAACTATATTTTATTTATTTAAACAGCTTTATTGGGGCGAGCTTTAGTGAGCCCCTATAAAGTTGTCGGGGCGAAACCGAATATATTTTATATTCGACGGCACTAATCATGTATTTAATTTATACCGCATACTAAACTTAATTGTGTGAACGTGCGTGATGTCATGTTTTGACGTCATTCCCTCTCCATACGTCACAAATATATCGACGTCATTCAAAGCAAAATGGCTGCGTCCACGCTAGGTAGATTCGGTATTGCATCTGATTAAATCTCCGATTTATTTACGATGACCTTCAATATTGGCTAGTTTTAGACTACACAGTTGTCATAATAAGCTTTGGAATCATAATTGAAATTTCCATGTTGTTGGTTACGTCGCATATACTGTAAAAATGGACACAATTCAGCTGAACCGACAGCGATTTCGATTTTAAAATTCGCCGCCATCTTGCATTCGCTGTTCAGACTGACCAATCAGAGGCCACGATTAAGGGTCAAAGGTGAACAAATAAAGCCAAAAACGGCACTTCATGTATATTAGGCTACTTCAGGTATATTAGGTTACTTCAGATATAAACAGCATTTATTCAACCACCTTTAATTTGCTACATGGAGCAATGGTTGCGGTATAAATTGTTTTATTTAGGACTGTTGACTTTCAATCTGATCAATATTAACCTGACAAATTGCTACAATTAAGTCACAATATGAATGTAAAACGATTGAGAATACATCTTACATGTAATTACATCAGCAAATGGCAATACATTTCAAAATGGCTGCCGAAATAGGCTGTTTTATACAACATTTTTCTACGAATCGTGTGCTGTTACGAACAATTAAAGTTGAAACACATATACATTGCTTTCACTCACAAATACATGGATAATACAGGAGATGGTCATAATTGTCCGAAAAGGCAACATGGCCGCCAAAATGTTCTTATTTTCTTCTATTCTTTACTTTATGGAGTTGTTATAAGCACCATTTCATGCACATATTACATATATCCATCCCAGTTAGATATACATATCAAATCATACCAAATGATCAGATGTTCAATAATATTGACGATGAAGCTGCAGTTTTCAGTAATTAAACAACACAAACATTAGCGTGTGATACTCCGTTTATTTTCAAAGACAAATACGGATGTAGTTCCATCATTTTGAGTATTGAAGACACGTTTCAAAGTGTTTCCAAAATGGATTGACTATTGACAAGGAATATAATGTTATTATTGGGCTGTCTAGTTGATGCGATTGGTAACGAGCACACTTCTCACACTTAAGCGAGCATGATGATCATTGACCACGGCAGTGTGTAGTATGGCATGATGAATGGAATGGGTATGCTGATTGCAAATATACATGGCTTTCTCCAACATTAAGGACCCCACATATGTCTTCACATGTGCCAATAATTTAAATTAACCCTTGTTCGCGAGTTACAAACATTGGAAAATAAAGACAATACATGGTAACGATATATAATTCATGTAGTCACTGGTTTAATCAGTTCGACATTAAACACTGCATGGATCCTGTATTTATTTATTTTTCCTATTAAACATTAATGAAACTAATACACGAACAACTTAATCATATACAGTGTCGCCATGACTGTCAGTTTCAACATGACCATCAACATGGTCGCTTTTGCAATTATGATGTGATATTTATGGGTCTACATATACACTTTTAATACAGCTTACATTTCTTAAAATAGTTGATAATACCTTATACCGCATCTTGCTGGTGACACCAACATGTGCTAAGCCATGACATATACGTGAATACATGTCTCTGGTTGCTATAGTAATGGAATAATATTCTCCGTCTGGGGTGTAATATATGTTATGTGAATTGAATCCACATAGGGATATATGTATGTACATGTATGTCGCAAAGACATGTCTATTAGCTACAAACTAAACTAAATGTAGCATGTAAATGCCAAACAGGTAAATATAATTCTGCATTCTGGAAATAAATGTACACATGGTACATTATTATAGAGTTCTGAGGTCATTAGAATGACATTACCTGTTGTCAAATAGAGACATATTCCAATGACACCAATGAGCCAGCAAAATACACAACCTTTGGTACAATGCAGTACCAAATGTCTTCCACAAACCTCAGTTTGACCGCCTGCGTAAAGTGTTAGAATGCCATGTAGACAAATGTAATGTGTCTCGATAGAGGATATGTGATATTGTTTAGATGAACATTTTGATACATTGCATACTATGTTATGGAGACACGGTTATCATTTATTGGGATTTAAACGCAGATTGATAGTCCTATGTGTGTGTGTGGCTAACACATGAGCCTGCGTAAAACAAATACTTTGACTGCTGTTAATTGATAAATCCGGGGATTTTGGTGAAAATGGGCACATAATTTGTGTAATAGTATTGTCCTACTGATGTATGAGTTTCCATCTGGGTCACCTTTGGAACAACAATACCAATACATATGGTCTCCTAATATTGGCTTGTATATACAGTTATACAATTATATACCTGAGCTTGTAGGACATACATATCTTTTCAGAAGACATACATACTTTTGGCCACATTTTTGGCACAGAAATGCGAAGACTACACTGAATCGATATACTCGTATATTTAAAATCTGTAATGATGATGTTATGCTATGCAGGTATATGCCAAACTACTACAAGTTGATTACAAACGTACATCATATTTGGATTGTGGTAATTTGTCACAACAGGTGTAGAGTAACAGATGTGCTACAATTAATAACACTGAATGTTCAAGACATGTTAGACGAAATAGTTGATGTATGCCAACATAGCAGCTATATGAATATAGTGGATATATTGGTATAGCATATGCATGCTTTTAGAAAGATATTGTACCTTCAATTTCTTTGTTTATATGAACATTATGAATGATATATCAAACTGACAGGTTATCAAATATCACTATTATGAACTCTTGCTTCAATATTAACTTATAATGTCTCATTTACAAAATACAATATTGTAATGGATGCCACTGAAATGAGATTGTACACTAATGGAGCAATATACCTGCATGTATTAGGCAATGACCATGATGCATACATTGGTGTACACTTACACTGGTAATGGATGACGGCCATACACATTGGAACACATACGTTCTTGTATGACACATACTGTATTTCAGCAGTTATAACAGTTATACTTGTTTACTATATACATGATTTTATAAGTGCCAACTACGCATTTCCTGTTCCTGCTGATGACTTGAGATGGGTTGAGGGATTATTATTGGAATGCACGATAAATAGTGTGTATATTATGCGTAACCGGGATATATATATCCCAGTTTCATCGGTTCTGCTGCCTAATATTATTTTTATGTCAAATAATCTCATTTACTTGCCAGGCTGTCATCTTGAAAGTGTACAAACAATGTATTTGTCCAGTTTTATTCCAGCTTAGCTGGCTCGTATTATTTACAGCTATCTTAATGTTCTGTATTTTAGTATTTAATGTGTCATACATGGAGTAATATGTGCTATAAATCATTCATTCAGCATGGTAGAAAAGATACTATATTTCCTCTATCCAATGTGCTAATTAGTACCTACGACTTATACTATTGACAGTCATAATAATATTTATTTGTTTTACTTAATGGTGTTTCAAGGCCTGTCAACGGCTGAGAGTAATACTTATATGTATGAGAGTCGTTCATATTGGAATACACAACATAGTAATTATGGTAATTGTCATGGCTGCATAAATCTGAAATGAACATATAGAGAGATGAACAGACACACATTCTGTATTCTGAAATGTGTGTGGATAACTAATATACATATGTTAGTAGATACACGTTCATATGAACCTTTCATACCTAAGTATATGGCAGCGTATACAGTAAGAAAATGTATTACGTGTAAAATGGCCATTGTAAATTCAGTGGGTGGGTAATAGTTGTTTTAATTTGTTTTACCATTGCATCATCTGATGTAGACATTATGTAATCAAAATATATGGGCATCAATCATATATTGCAAACACTAGTAAGTTCAATTACCATTGATACAATTAATAGACACCGAGAGAGATTTGCATATTCAGACACATATCATAGTTGTTACATTCACTAAGTAAAATGCGAAGTGGACAGACAGACAGACGGACAAACACTCGGACACACTGTATCTGAGTGTGCAAGGATAGCTATTCGTAGTGTCTAAGTAGTTGCATATGTATTTAAACCATATATAAGTAAGTGACAG